>ML780374.1:219235-232334 GCA_009831015.1 Picea engelmannii | reverse complement strand
GCCAAAGCATTCCCTTCAAAATCGACCAGATGATAAGCACCCTTTTTTAACACCTCCTTAACAATGAAGGGTCTGAACCACATGGGTTTAAACTTTCCTGCCCCCAGGGGGTCCTTATCTTGGTCGTAAACCAGGACAAGGTCTCCCTCAGAGAAAAACCGAGGACGAACGGACCTATCATATTGATACTTAACCTTATGTTTATGAGCCTCGTTGGCCAGTGATGCATCACGATGTTGTTCATCAAGTTTCTCTAGGTGCACTAACCGTTCTTCAAGCGAAGAAGTGTCTGGAAATAACTGTACTGCCAACTTTAGAGATGGAATTTGACATTCGATGGGCAAGACTGCCTCCAGCCCGTAAACGAGTTGGAAATGTGAGAAACCGGTTGCAGTCTTAACTGATGTTCGGTAAGCCCATAATGTCGAGTATAACATCAAATGCCAGTTTGACTTGGCTAAGTTGATGGTTCGCTGTAGCATTGTCTTAAGCATTTTGTTAACATATTCCACTTGCCCATTGGCTTGGGGATAGTAAGGTGATGAGTGTTCTTGCCGTAACCCAAGCTTTGATGTTAACTCGGACATCATTTGGTTCTGAAAGTGATTTCCATGGTCAGTGACAATCTCTCTCAAGACTCTGAACCATGCTATAATCTGGTTAAATAAGAAGAGAGCTGCAGTCTCTCCATCATCTTTGAACGTCGGCATGGCTTCGACCCACTTAGTGAAATAGTTGACAGCCACAATGATATAGTGGTGCCCCCTTGCTGATGGGGGGTTGCATGTAGTGTAATCAATCCCCCACTTGGTGAAGGGACCGACGGTGATAATAGGAAACATCGGAGCTGGATGTGCCCTCATCTTCCATGAGAAGATTTGGCATGGATGGCACTTCTTGACCGACTCAATACAGTCTTTGATAAGCGTGGGCCAGAAGTAACCTGCTCGTAAATTTTTTTGGGTTGTTGCCAACCCGGATAAGTGGCCACCACAAGCTCCTGTATGACAATCGTTGAGCACTATGACAGACTCCTCATGATTGAGACATCGACGCAAGATACAATCTACACCTCTCTGATACAAAGTATCATTGAGTATAAGATAGTTCTTGGCCTGATGGAGGATCTACCGACGCTCATCACGAGAAGCAGAGGTAGGACACTTCAAAGTCTGGATATAGATCAGTATATCTCCATACCAGGGGTCAGACAATTCAATCAAAAACATATCCCCCCAGATAGGTGATTCCTCAGGCACAACGTCACCTGACTCAACCGGAAGTTCCGAGATAAGTTCTGCAAAGACCAACGACTTTTTGGACTTAGTTGAAACAAAGTCTAAGTCGAATTATTGGAGGATTACCATCCATCTACTGATTTTGCCGCTGATAACACGTCGTTTCAACATGTACTGGAATGGATTTACGACAAATACGATGGTGGTCTTACGAAACAGAACATAGTGATGGAACCATTGAACCGCATGTACTGCTGCCATCACAAGCTTTTCGATATGGGTATAATTAAGTTCTGGTCCTACGAGGCCTCAGCTCAGGTAATATATCACGTATTCATAAAATGAATCATCTTCCTGAACTAAAACCATGCCTATGGTTGACTCTGCGACAACCAGATATAAGAGGAAATCCTTGTTATAATTCGGTGGCCGTAGCAGAGGTGCGGTTGTAAGGGCGTGTTTCAATGCGTCGAAAGAGTGTTGTGCGGCTTCATCCCAGAGAAAAGGAACGTCTTTCTTCAGTAAACGCATGAAGCCCTTGGTAATTTCAGCTAACAAGTTAGGGTTTAAACTTGCATGTAGATCATGACCCTTCGTAAACTACTTTTAACCTTCTACCCCAACCTAAAACCCTTTTTCACAAGAAAACAAGGGAAGAACCAACTAACCTTTTTATCGACTGTCGGTGTAGATCCTCTGTTGATCTTTATCTCCTTGCTTCTACTGCTCCTTCCAAAAAGCGATCCTGCAATCAAGACAAAGATACACATGCATGCTATTGTTCTACTAGAGGGTTAGAGATTAAACACAAATCAAATAAAACATATGAGACTCATGTATTTGGGATGGGAAAAGCATCTTTTTATTAATCTCATATGAACCAACTTACAATGATTACCGAGACCGACCACCGTTCCTCGATCCTGATCCTAGGCTCCTCCTCTTCTTTGTCCTCCAACTGCTTTGCTTGAATTCTCCTAAAGCTTGAGGAAAGGCTAAAGGGTTGGGACAAAAACGGATTCGGCAATTGGGCAGAGTTTCTTTGCTATGATTTTCCTCCCTTGAATAGTACCCCTACCCCTTCTTTTATAGGCTAGAAGGAGCTATGGTTTTAGACGAACTCTCGGCCATGCATGGCTGGGAGTTCTAGTTAACTGACCCAAATCTTTTCGTCCCGGCGGAAACTTTCCTGATTTTTTTCTTTGTTAGGTAACCGCGGACTGTAGTGAGCTAGCCCGCGGTCCAACGCATGCTGTCTAAGGCCTGCCAATGTTCAACCATGCCCAGTGATAGGTTAGGGTGTGGGCTACTTGTTTTAAGAGGTTTTTGAGGAGTTTGTTCAGCATGGCTTTGGCAATGAAGGGAAATGAGTTGGCCTGATGCCAGGTAAGCATGAATAGTGCAATTTAGGGTTATAACAGCTACAACCCCATATGTTCTCTGGCTACAACCGAAAGGTGTATACAACTACCTGTCCTTCCCCGGTCCAACTGCCCTAGAGTATAAGTAGAATGATGGAACCACTGTCACACTATCACTATGATATATACCACTGTAAACTTGTACCAATAAACTTGAACCATGCATTAACCATGCATCAACTTGTACCTCAACCTATAATCAACATGTACCATAAACAAGTGCATCAACAATGCACCAACCTGTACCAAACAACCTATAATCAATATGTATCGTAAACAAGTGAATCCAACCATCTACCAAGTATGTACCAATCATGTGTCAACTACTCATCAACTATGACTCACCAAAATGTACCATCATCACCAATTGTACACCTCATGTATGTGCCAACTCATCAACTACTTGTCTCAACCCTGTACCCAACACGTACCTTAACCAAAACCCCTCATCAATTTCATCATCCAAATATGATTTGTAACTCTATAATAGACCTGGTGTATATGATCACATACCTACAAACCTTCCTTAACTTTCACAACAAGAGACTAGCATTTTCATCAACCTTTTATTTAGTCTCACATGACTAGTTTGGGATTAGTCAACAACCCTAACTTGAAATAATCATAACTATGTACCTATAATGAATAAAGATCTGAAAATAGTACAAAATGTTCTTCAAATTGTTTTATGAAATTCCTCCAAGTGTGACTACTTGGAACCTCTCAGAAAAGGAGTTATAGAAAAAATGACATACCTTGTTAAATTTTGGCTTATTCTAGAGAGTGACCTTGTAGAGCGTGCCCCGCATAGAATATTTGTTGAATGGATCTTAAAATGTTACAAAAAACACATAGACTTTACTCTAACCAACACATTTCGTCTTACCGAATTTGTATCTAATATGAAGAAGTTATGATGTTTTTACCCGAAACACATGTTTTAGACTAGTTTCAGGACTAGCCACAAACCCTATTTTTCACTGAGTGTAACTCCAAAAATACAATGAGCCACAAGCCAATGGTCTATAAATTTCAGGGTCTGCATCATTCTAGAAAAAAAGTTATTGCGAAAATGGTGAGATGACCTGTAAATAACATACCTTAGAAAGCATCATCACAAGAATTTATCCTCCCTTGAATTCTGGCCTTCTTTTCTTCACCTTCCCTCTGAAATTTGGCTTAGATATCCTTTGGTTACCTCAATCACTTATAGATATTCAATATGATCAAGTGTGATATAAAATGAGAGATCCTTTCCTCTTATTTATACTCTCCAAATATCTTCCTTAGAAGCATCTTCTAGGTCACTTAACCTATTTTCCTCATTTTTAGGGTTAACCACTTTCCATAATTAGAAAGTTCTCCATTTCTTTATCATTTAAATATTCCTCCTTGACTTTGTCACCTCACTTTATCATTTAAATAATCTTCTTTGATTTTGTCACTTCACTTTATTATTTAAATAATCCTTCTTGACTTTGTCACTTTACTTTATCATTTCAATAATGATTTCTTCTTTGCAATCGCTTTGACTTCTTTGACCTTTTGGGGCTTCAAGCCAACATATGAGGGTCCTCCAACTTCGTAAGGCCATAACTCTCAAACTATGAGGATTTATGTGATGTTCCACATACCACCATAAATGGAATGACATGTACTATCCATATAAAATAGTATTACCTTCAAATATATTAAAACACATACCATTATACATTAAACAATTTTGGTTCCATTACCCAAATATTTGTGCTACCGAACTTTCTTCAAGGATTGAAATCAATGAAAACCAACATTAATCAATAGTGCACATGTGGGATGTGAACGGGCAGGCGTTTCATGTGGGTGATCACATTCTTAAAATAGATATCGAGGATATCTACTTCTTGACTGGATTATCTTGACGTGGGTCCCGAGTTACTCTTACAGGTAGCAGGGGTGGTGGAAAGCCTATGAACCACTATATCGGTGCGCATTGTGTGACAAGTACTCATAAGCATAGCGGTAAAGTTGCTATAAGAGATGTCTGAGACTTGTCCTTATGGACCATCCTCTACACCATCACATGCATGGCAGGGAGTGAAACTCCCCATATGGATCTTCAGATCTATTTCTAGTATGTGATGGAATGTATGGAGCCCCAATTTTTCAATTGGTGTGAAGGGGTTCTCAAAATCATGAAAAAACAATTGACTAAGTGCAAGAGTGGTGAGTTGAAATAGTTTGGATACAGGTTGATTTTGGTGTCTTTCTTCCTAGAGAGGGTCCCAGTATTGCGCTTACAGGTAGAATGGGATATACTTTCCCCATAGGATCTGAGAATGAAGAGGTGGGTTGACCTCATGGAATGACATGCAACTGGCACCATCATTATATATAATGATGTTTTTTTCGATTGGCTGAGAACTTAGATTCTCATGGTCAACGACTATGCATATGTCAGGTTAGACTTCTGAGGATATCTAGACTTAGATCTTCCCGAGGGTTCCCAATGAGGGGACATAGGTAAGAAGGACCTTTTTTTTTTATGATGTTTTGTGATTTTTAATATAAAATGTTTTTATGTTCTTTATTTGATGGCTAATAAAATTCTCTTTGATGATGCAGATGTGGCACCTTATCATCCTCCTGGTTCATCCCCCATCCAGAGGCGAGGGGAGAGAGATGACTAGCAGGAGTAGATACTGCTAACTACAAGATCCTAGGGCAGAATCTATAAGGGATCACGATGAGCATCTTGTATACCTCCATCGAAGATATCCCAAGGGATTATCAATGCCATACAATGGTCATGTCTGCTTACATTGGTCGAATGTTCCGTAGAGTAGCACAGGAAGTTGCATGTTATAGAGAGCAACATCCTTGATGCTCTATTTGTATATGAAGCCATGTACTTCACATTTTTTATATTTTGGTCTTTGGACAAAAAACACTTTTTGTAAACTTTTATCGTTATATATATATGAGGCTTCTACCGACTTACTTGTTGTATACACAAAGTGTGATTGGTTTTCATAAATGTCTCAAATGTCTTTCTAACACATAATTAGCCAAATCATTTGTTAATGTATTTAGACATCTAGTAATGTGTTGATATTCAATGTAATCAAAATGATGTTCCAAGAGGTGAATTCCTAAATATACCCTTAACAACGTAGGACTTCGAATGGAATAAAAAATACTCAACTATAGGACTACTAACTGTGAATTCAGTTGTACAATAAGATGATGGATTCCAAGTGAAATAGCATCGATCAATAATTTAATGACTACACAATATTCACAATATTATTAGTTGCATGACCAAGGCAAACACAATGTAGACTAATCAATTCATCTGTAGGTGCATATATTTCCCAAGTAGTAGATGCTAAGTTCTAAGTGTTGTGACTAGCGCCATCAACGAAGCTAATGTAGGGTATTGAATACACCGACATCTGGAAACCAAGAACAATGCAAGGTAAGCAATTGAGGGTCGAAATCAAACAACGAAAAAACACACAAAAGTATGATACACAAAAATACAAGCACTCATGTGAAAATGAATTAAGCATAGTACTTGTTTAAGTAAATCCCATTTCTGGGTTCACTCAAAGGGATTCCATCATGCTCCCGGGGGGGCAGCTCAATTGGCAAGTGCCGTGAAAATGAAGTTCCATGAGGTTTCAAGTTCAACTCCCCTCGAATTACAATGTGTGTCGCGTATGGGGCCTTGTGGGCACACCTGGAGGTTATAGTGGTAGCAGTTGGATAACATGACCACGTGTAACGCGAGCACGTGCCCAACTAGTTGTTGATTCCTCCAGACATAAAATAAAAATAAAAATAAAAGGGATTCCATCATAATCAACCAGCTCATAGGCTCCCATCTCCAACACTCATTTGACAATGTAAGGACCCCGACACATGGCCTTGAATTTAACGGCCCCTGGAAAATCACGATCTTGCTCATAAAGAAGAACTAGATCACCTTCAGAAAAAACATGTGGCTTGACATGCTTGTCATATTGGGATTTAACATGTTTCTTTTGAGTTTCAATAACTAAGGCATCATCACGATGGGTTTCATCTAATTGCATCAAATACAAAAGATTCTCCTCTTCAATAGAGGTGTTAGGGAGAAGTACAATAGCTAGTTTCAAATATGGTATCTCACATTCAATTGACAAAATTCCTTCGATATCATAGATTAGCTAGAAAGGTGTGAATCCTATGGCAGACTTAATGGATGCTCAGTAGGCCCATAATGTTGAGAACAACATCGTGTGACAATTTGTCTTATGAATTCCTATCATCCGTCAAATCATAGTGATGAGGACTTTGTTAATTGCTTCAACCTGGCAATTGGCCTATGGATAATAGGGGGTCAAGTTTCCATGGTGAAGACCCAACTTGTCAGTAAGTTCAAACATCATAAAATTTTGAAAATGACTACCATGATCAGTAACGATGGCTTGAGGGACACCAAACCTAGTAATGATATGATTGAATATTAACACTATTGTAGCTTTCCTCATGTTATCAAATGTAGGCATCGCCTCGGCCCATTTAGTGAAATAATCTACAGCTACAATGATGTATCCATGCCCCCTGACCAAGTGAGGGTTACATGTCATGAATTCAATGCCCCATTTGGAAAATGGACCAACGAAAACTACAGGATGTAAGGGATTAGGATGTGATCTTATATTGTTATTATATGTTTGGAAAGCATGGCATTTTTGGACAACAGTAATCCAGTCCTTAAACAAAGAAGGCCAGAAATAACTTGCTCATAAGATCTTTTGGGCAGTGGCATACCCAAAAATATGACCTCCACATGATCCGGAGTGATATTCATTCAAAGCTTTCTCATCTTCATCATAAGTGAGACATCGTCGAAATATAGAATCAATACCATGGTTGTAAAGGGTATCACCGAGGATGATGTTTTGATGGGCTTGATACCGTATACGATGACAATCTGTACTAGATAGATCAGGATGGAAAGTTTGAGTTTGGAGATAGATGATGATATCTATGTACCATATGTCATCAGAAATGATCAGAAAAAGGGATTCGTCAGGTAAGGAATCCTCTGCCTCATTTTCTGTCTCAGTGGAGGGAAGGTCATATGTCAATTCAGCGAAAATCGAAGATTTTTTTGACTTGGCGCATTTGAATTCCAAGAAAACTCTTGGAGAATCACTATCCATTTGGAGTACTTTCCCCTAAGAAATTTTCGAGTAAGAATATGTTGCATGGGGTTGAAATCGGAAATAACGATGGTTCTGTGTAATAAGATATAATGACAAAAATGTTGAACAGCTTCAACAGATGCCAAGGCCAGTTTCTCCACATGTAAGTATTTGGTCTCGGTAGTCATAAGACTTCGAATCAAATATTATATCACATGTGAATCATGTGAATCATCCTCTTCGACTAAGACCATAGAAATGGTAGAGTCTGAAGCAGCTAAGTAGAAGAAGTAATCTAATCTATAGTCAGGGGGAAACAATAATGGTGTATGGGTTAAGGAAAGTTTCAAAGCTTTGAAGGCCTTGTTTGCAATATCGTCCCATACGAACTTGTAACCTTTCTTCAGTAGCCAAGTGAATCCTTTCGTCAGTTCAACATAATTGGGGATTAAACGATGCAAAATTTTTGGCTTCCCTTGCAAAATTTGGATTTGGTGTAGTGTGGAAGGAGGAGGTAGGTTAAGAATAGCCTCAAAATTCAAGGGGTCTACTCGAATCTTGTGTATCGACATGATAAAACTAAGAATTTGATTGGACTCCACATAAAAAACACATTTGTGTGGGTTCAAACATATGCGATAATAACGATAACGTACGAAAATGGCCCTTAAATGTGTTGCGTGATCTTGATGACAGATGGAGTGTGTCGGGAGATCGTCAAGATAGGGTTGTACAATGTGCTTAATATCATGGAAGGTATAAGACATAGCTCACTGAAAGGTATCACCATCATTCTTGAGACCAAAGGGTAATTTCTAGTAGGAAAAGGTTCCCCAAGGGAAAATAAAAGAAGTCTTGTGTTGGTCCATGGGTAAAATATTAATTTGATTATAGCCAGAGAAAACGTCCATCAAGGATATGATTTCACTCTCGGCATAGTCGTTAATGATCTGGTCAATGAAAGGGGTCGAGTAATTGTCCTTAGGACAAGCATTGTTTATGTCCCTATAATCTACACAAATGCGGGTGGTTCCTTGTTTCTTATTTACCAGAACAAGATTGGATACCCAATCAATGAAAGCCACAATAGATAAATCTAGCATTCAGAAGTTTTTCAACTTTGATCTTGATAGCAGAAGCCTTACGTGGATGGACTGGGTGAAGTCTCTGTCGAATGGGCTTAGCATCTAGGTATGTCTTAATATCATGAACAATGATATCGGGATCAATAACTGGAATTTCATCATAACTCCATGCAAAGACGTCACAAAATTCTTAGAAAAGGGCTTTATAGGTGCAGACCTCATCAGTAGAACATGTGGCACCAATATGAACATTTTCTACAACTCTAGGTTTAATCCATATGTCGAGAGGAATGGTAAGTGAAATGTTACTCAAGTTTTCTTCATACAAACATCGTGTGTTGACTCAGGAACAGAAGAAATAACAACAACGTTTGACAGATTCAAAATCAGCTGGTAATTCTTTATGGTGTCGTGTTCGAGGAAGAGGATAGAATGATGATGTCCATCGTCCCATGGATTATATTCCATAGACATGACCGACATGATCATATCATCAGTAGGAAATACCATGTGAAATGGATCAGGAGATGAATCACAGAGAGGAGGAGAGGGAGTTGTTGATTGAATAGCTTGATAAGCAAATTCAACTGGACTTAAAGGCATTTTGTCGCCATAACAAAGACAATCACCAGGTTTTGGTACTATCCAGGGGTCATATGACTTAGGGGTTTCACAAACAGTGGTGGATATTATATTAATCGAAGTGACAAAAGGAAAAGGAATATCGGGTGGTTAGATTGGAAATGTACCCATAAAAGTTGAATCTTTTAAAAGACCCATGCCAAAATTCTCGTAACTGGGAGGTGTCTTTGAGATAAAAGGAACGTTGCTAGTATGAGAATCAGAATTAAATAAGGCCAGCTGGTCAATAGTAATGACCTTTCCTTGGTGCGGGAAACGTATCACACAGAAAAAGGTAGACACAATTGTGCACATGAAATTGATCCAGCTGGGCCAAGAAGAAGATTATAATCAAGAGGTGCATCGAAGACCTCAACCTCTACATTGACCGATTTACCTTCCAACGTAATCGACAATGAGGGAAGAACATCGTAAGGTTTAAAACCTTTACCATTGAAATCCTTAAGGGTATTGTATGACTCGGTAAGGGCGGGAAAGCCAATATCTTTCTAGCACATAATGGACATAACACAAGTAGAGGCTCCTTCATCAATAATGGTTCTATAGATATTCTTGTTTTCAACAACAACTTGGATCTGAAATGCTAACTGAGGAGGAATCCTTGGAATGTGATATTACAAGTCAAAGATTATCAAATTAGTATCTGTAGGGTCAATTCCACCAATGGCCTTTAATAGTGTCTTCTGTTGAGCGGGACAACTTTGAAGGACTTCGAGAGATGACATTGCAAAGGGTTTTTGTGCAAGGTCTTCTACAATGTTATAGTTTTGGGAAACACATGCATGAGGATTGAACGTGGACTTTTGAACAACACCCTTGAGAGGAGGACAAAGAACTATATCGAGACCCAGTCTTTCGAGATGAAGAGGACCGTTTGGAGGTTAAGTTGGGGGAGGAGGTTGAACCTACAAAGGTGGTATATCGTCAAATTTTTCCTTCGACGAAGAATAATCTTTGGCTCGAGTTGCGATTGTAACTTCATTATTTTTAGAGTCACCAGTACACATAAGTAAATAAGATGACGTAGAAGGAGAAGCTTGGTCATGAATGACCAGTTGGGCTTGCTGCCGAGAAGGGAATGGTTGTGACAAAATGGTAGGTGTAGAAGGATTCCCGATCCCTTGGAGGAACTTAGTGACCTCAGCATGTCGTGGTCCACAGGGATGATTTTAGGGGCTAAATTTCGTTCATGGGCTAATTTTCCATGGTTTTTCCAAAAACAAGATTCACTATTTTAAAAATGATTCGCCCAAATTCTATAGCATAAAATTATTTTACCTTAAAAATCGCTAAAATTTAAAAAAAACTATATAAATTCCTTAGAAATTTGAATATTTTTACAAAAATATCGCAAAACATTTATAGTTGGCATATGAAGGATTAGTAAGATTCTCCAAGGTTTCTACATTTTAAAATAAATTTCCATCCTTAAAATCATCCCTGGTTGTGGACAATATTTCGTTTAATGATCGTCACCACAAATAAGGCAAGGGTAATGAGGTTTACATTTATCTTTCTCATAATTGGTTTGCGTTTTGGATTTATCAGATTGCGTATTATTATTCTTTTCCTCTTTTCTCTTACCCTTTCCATTCTTTTTATTTTGATTCTTCCTGGTAAATGTGGATCGAACCAAATTAATCTCAACAGTTTTGTCGAAGAAAGGAGTGGGAGTAGGAGTATTTTTTACATTAGAATTATTAGATTTGGGATTGGTGTGACCGATGTGTGCAAACTGGGTCTCAGCATGAAAGGTGCCAATCACACCATCAACAGCATGATAAGTTGTTGGAGGTGTTGGGGTAGGGTTTGTGGAAGGGAGAGGAGCATCAAGGATTAAATCGTAAAGTTTTCCCATTTGCGAATAAACGAGATCAAGACACTGAGTATGACTAATCGCCTACTCTCTAGTGAAAACACCACCCATGGAGACATCATGAGCAATAGGTCCAATGAGTGAGTTATTAAACCACTCAACCAATAGTTGATCAAGAAGAGGAACTTTTATTAAACGTCTTCTCCTCCTCCACTCATGGATGCGATCAGAATATGAGTGGACAAGGATTGTTTGAAAGAACTCAAAATTTTGGTTTCTGTCTCGTATCGAATTGGAAACTGGTAATGTGTCAAAAAGGCCATGTCCATGGTGTTAAATTCATTGAAGAATCCACGCGATAATGCGATGTACCATTTTGTTGCCGAATCCATGAGAATTCGTTTGAAAAGTTGTAGTCTTATGGAGTCATCCATCAAAGAGTTGGATGAACACCATAGCTGAAAATTCATAACATGGTTATTTGGGTCTTCTCCCGTCCTATCGTCAAATTTAGGAATATCAGACGGTGGCTTGGTCAGTATGATGGACCAATAAGGAGAATGTAGAATAGGATCATTCAAAATCCTATACAAATCACGTAAGTCCAAAGTGGCCAGAAAGGCAAACTGTCAGTTCAGTTGAGAAAACTGGTAATTCTGAGGGGGAAGCTTTGTAGGTATACCAGTAGGACCATAAGCAGTCTACAGGTAATGAGATAGTCTTGACATATTCGGTTGTAGAGGATTTTGAGGTAGATGTCCCACAGGGTTGGGTTGATTAGGTATGCTCCCTTGGGAAGGAACATTAGATTGAACGTTTTGACCCTAAGTGGGATTCAAAGAACCTAGATACAGTTGACCGAGGTTGGGGGGTACAGAATAATTGACTTGAGGATGTTTCCCCCTAGATGGTTGTAGATTTCATTGGAAAGGAAGATTCCAAGGTTGATATTTTAACACAGGTACATTTTTTCCATAAAGTGGGTTATGGACTCCAACCTGAGGTTTCCCCCAAGTTGAGGTTGTCCCCTGATCTGAGGTTGTCCTCCAATTTGAGGTTTGTTGTAGAAAAATCTCCTTGCATATAGGTATATTACCTCTTGAGATCTAGACCCTTAACTCTAAGACAAAAGGTGCATAACATGGACACTGGCTTCCTTTTAGATCTAATCAAGCTGATGAACAAAAGAGAAGGAGGAAATCATGTACCTTATGAATGTCATTTGTCCCTGCAAGGTCTAGGATGTGCTTCGATATTGAGCTCCTTGGTAGATCCTGCAAGACAAACAAATGTACAAAAGACTTCCTACTCTACTGAGATTAGCTAAAACATAGATCCATCTACTGTAGACAAACTTATATGGAACAAGTACAAGTTTGAAAGAAACAGGCCAAGCATTGATTATATTGATGAGAACAAAGTGTTACTTATAGCCATGGATGTAGTGCAACAACTTCACCAATATCTCCTTGTCCAAACCCTTGCTTAAATAGTCCACACACAGAATAGTGATTTTCCAATTGACACCTTCCTCATGAAATCATAAGTTTGGTATCTCTAAACTCCTCTCTCTCCCTCTTCTCCATGGAAATCCCTCATTATATAGGATTTGGAGGCTTAACCACCATGGAGAGGATCTCTCATCAGATCCACTAAGAAAGGGATCTCTAAGATATTTAGGGAGAAAATATCTCTTAAGGATTTTGGGGAGGAAATATCTCTC
>ML780374.1:192308-206731 GCA_009831015.1 Picea engelmannii | reverse complement strand
AAAAAAAAGACTTCAAGAGTTGTGATATTTAAGCAATATGGAATGAAACTTCACATAAACCAAAAGACACCCTTGTTGTGATCAAACAAGAAACAGAAAGCCAAAAACTCAAAAGGAAGGAGAAAGAGTTTAGACAAGATGACTCAAAGATCAGAAAGAAAAGTAGAAAAGACCTTTGAAACCCCTTACAAAGTTTTCACTCATTCAGACAAACGAGAAGAAAATGAAAAATTGCCTCCAAATCGTGAAGGACAAATTGCAAAGTAAGGACAATTGTAAAAAAAAATCCAAACAAAAGAGGATGAATCCTTAGAAAACAGGGTATTGAAGGCCAATACCAATATGGATTGAAAGTATGAGACCCTGAGAAAATGTAAAAAGTAGAAACTGAACCCAAAAAATTGAAAAATATGAAAATTTTCAAAAAAGAAATGGGAGCACTCTGGTGTAAGGGGCACCAGAGCGTTATAACACTCTATCTAAGACCTCCAGGGAGTGTTGGTGCTCTGTTAACAAGGGCAGGGGAGCACTCTGCTTCAAAAAGCTCAAGAAAAATTCCCAAAACTCAAAAATTCAAGAAAATTTAGCCAATCAGCCAAAAGAGGCAATCAAACCATTCTAAGATAAAAAAATTCAATATGGAGAAGATAAAATGAGTGGGAAAAGGGCCAAGACAAGATCTGGGAGAGAAAAATCAAAACTGAAAGATTTGATCCATCCCCAGTGGAGTCGCCAATTTCTGTTGTAGGAAAATCTCTCTGCGGACAGGTAGATTGCCTCTTGAGAGCTAGACCCTTAACTCTAAGACAGAAGGTGCTTAACATGGACACTGAATTCCTTTTAGATCTAACCAAGCTGATGAAAAAAAGAGAAGGAGGAAATCATGTACCTTATGAACGTCGTTTGTCCCTGCAAGGTCTAGGATGTGCTTCGATCTTGAGCTCCTTGGTAGATCTTGCAAGACAAACAAAAGTACAAAAGACTTCCTACTCTACTGAGATTAGATAAAACATAGATCCATCTATTATAGACAAAATTATATGGAACAAGTACAAGTTTGAAAGAAATAGTCCAAGCATTGATTATATTGATGAGAACAAAGTGTTACTTACAGCCATGGATGTAGTGCAACAGCTTCACCAAGCTCTCCTTGTCCAAACCCTTGCTTAAATAGTCCACACACAGAATACTGATGTTCCAAATGACACCTTCCTCATGAGATCATAATTTTGGTATCTCTAAAATCCTCTCTCTCCCTCTTCTCCATGGAAATCCCTCATTATATAGGATTTGGAGGCTTAACCACCATGGAGAGGATCTCTCATCAGATCCACTAAGAAAGGGATCTCTAAGATATTTAGGGAGAAAATATCTCTTAAGTATTTTGGGGAGGAAATATCTCTCAAGGATTTTAAGGAGAAAATATTTCAACCATCCATGAGATCCTCCACCTTCCATAAAAAATAGGAAACCAAATGTGAGGTGGATTCTCACACTTAATTACTTTCTTTTTCATGAATATTAATAATAGTTCATGTGCACTTGATTCTCACACTTAATCAATTCCTTTTTCATGAATATTAATAATAATTCATGTGTACTTGGTATTTTGGCCTTCATATAATATATCCCTCCTCCACATTGACTAGGGATTGTGACATAGGATATTCCATGGTGTCAAGGTGTATGAGACACTTATGACACTTTATGACACTTAGGGCGAGGTACCTAGGTGTGAAAATTTCATGTGTAACAAGGTTGTCCCCCAGCTTTAGGTTGACCTCCAACAAGAATGTGGAAACCAGAAGTGATATAAATATTGGTGCCTCCAACTAGATTGGGGCCACTAGGGACAAGATGATGAGATCCTCCTAACAAAGGTGGAGGAGGAAGGTAAGGCCCTTTGGAGAGAATCTGGGTAGTTGTAGGAACAAACTGATTCACAACGTTATACCCAGGAGGAACAAAAAGTCCAGACCCTCCGGACGGATTCTAGGTAGGTATAGCAACGAAAATATTTAGAGCTCTATACCCAAGGGGAAGTGATGTATTTGGTCTAGATGGAAGTGGTGTCCCAATAGGAGCTTGGGTGATGACCACATTCCTGGTAGAAACCATGGTAGCTTGTGGAACCGCCATAGAATGGGCCATCTGGAGAGGAAGAATTGAGTGATAACCAACCAAAAATTGGTCTGGAAAGGCGGTGACACTATTGTTAGTACCAATAAAATGGTCTAAAGGTACCATATAGGTAACAAATGTCTTAGGAATTTTTGATGCCATAGGTTGATCGGGACTCGCTCCCAGGTTTTCATAAAGATCATGTACTGTCAAAGGGATGGAGCTAGGATTAGAAGTTCCGACAATGTGAACTAGGGTTCTAAATGATTCACTTTGAAAAAGTGGATCCTCTACTCCGGATCTTGCGTTAGGTCTAGTAGGTACTCTAGTACTTTCAACAACAACAATTTCTCCTGATGAATTCATCCAAAACAAATGTGTGTCTTGTCTAATACTCATTAATGGATTTGGGGGGAGTCGGAAAGCCTTTAAGGAATCTGAAACAATTCGAAATCTTTCCAAAGAGTGTGTACTTCCATATTAAAATTCTACTTCGTTATTGACTACTCCCTCGGTAGAGCCTTCTAGTGAGTTAAGAAGCAAAGGGAGATAACCTTCTAGATCTTTTGAGGGTATCTCTTGCATCCTACATGAACGATGAAGGTTGATGTTGGCTGAACCAAGTAAAGAACGAAAAAAATCTATGGCCAACTTTAGGAAACAAACAACACTGACTAATAAAATCTAGGAATCAAACTAAGAAAACAAACCTTCTTATTCCGAAGTCACTAGTTGGTGATGAAATCCAACATCTTGAAATCAAGACAAGAAGGGGCTGGGATAAAGTGAGTGGAAAAGTTATGTTGACGACATGCTTAATGGACTTACACACTGGTGCAAGATCCCAAACATAATCATGGGTATATCCTCCAAGGAGCCCAAGTGAGTTTGGCCAATGTTGATTCCAGGTACCGTGAAGACTTGCCCCTCCACAACCACCTCGTGTAAATACCCTAGAGAGACAAGCTACTAAGGTTACCAACTACAACAGTGATGTGTGGGGAAACAACTGACAATCTGATCCATTCACAAAGGTAGGGTATCTAGCATGAAATCAACTTGAAAGGCTTCCACTCATAAATGTGGGCATACCTCCAAGTGACCCCAAATAATATGGGCAATCTCTACACCAAGACCAACAAATAAGGGTGAGTAACTATGCCAGTCTTAATGTGACCTCATGTTTGACCCTTGTGTGAGAAGGGCTTCCTAGGACAAAATGTAGAAATTGGATTTGAACTCTCGCTATCACAAGATACTATTGTGTTTTTTGATGATTTGGAGAGTGTGCCTTGCAAGCTATTCCAAAGCACTATCCTAGCTAATGTTGGTGAAAAAGATCCCTAGAAAATAAAAGTTACTAATAAATTTTAAATTTATGTTGTGTTTTAGAGGTTGTTGTTTACTCAGAAGGGAGATGGAAATGAAATTGATGAAGTTGTGACCTTGACCCAATATAATGAAAAAAGAGATGAATGTGAAATTTTGATGCAGGAGAATCTCTCCACGTCAGCCAGCCAGCCACGCCAGCAAATTCAAATCGCATGCTAAGAGAGAGGCGCAACCTCATTTAAAATTTGAATTGAATGTAACTTTAATGTTTAAGCTGGTGAGCTGTGAAGCCGTGCCTTTGTGTAGGTGTAGAGTAGATCAACCTTTAATGTTGTAAGGCTGAGATCTAGATCCAGATAGTGGACTAGACAACCCATTCAATGCAATTGAATAGAGTAGGTAGGTTGGGGGGAAGCGCTCTAAGAGCCCCCTCAGGTAAAAGAGATTACGAGTATCTCATTTTGTAAGTAGAGTCGAGAAGAGATAGATAGAATCTACAAGTAGAGAGCAGAAGAGAAGAGCTGAGACCTTATTACAGGCCGTGCTCAGGAACACCTTATAAATATAGGCATTTTCCATATTTAATACAAAGAGAAGTTTTTCCTGCATTATTCTATGTTGAATGGATGTCTGTGAGTGTTCTTTATATGCTATGAATGTATGCTAGGAATTTGTAGGTTTTTTTGATTTCAGGTGAAGTTCTTTGAGGCTTCACACCAGGAGGGTGTGACAGAACACTACGGGTTCTGATAGCCTTTCACAGAGGTTGCATTTATGAATTCTGCGGATTCAGACAAAGACGTGATGCGGCACATGAAATGGAATCAAAAACTTAGGAGAAAGATGTCAAGGTTGTTGAATACCTTGGAGGCAAGGTTGTGTGGGAGAAGACACAGTTGCAAACAGTATCACTGAGGATTATGAGAGCTCTTCCAGGTGGGAATTGATCCTAGGCATAAGGTGCAGAAGAGGAACTCTGCTGTGAGTTCTTAAGAAGAAACAGAATCACTGAGGATTTTGACAGCTTTTCCAGGTGGGCATTGAGCAGGTGCATAGGTGCATAGGAGGACATAACTGCTGAACATTCTGGGAAGAAGACACTCTGCCAGGAGGGCATAGAGACAGTGTGTAGACAGGAACAGGAAGAAGAGAACTCTTTGAGTTCTGTAATTTGAAGAAGAATCCACTGAGGGATCTTCACAGGGTTGTTGAACACCCTACAGACTTAGCAAGAGGTTGCTTGAGCAGAAGGATAGATAGGAGGGAATCCATACTTCTCCATCTGAGGGAGAAGGAAGAAAGACAAAAGTCCCTTAGGGGTCTGAGCATGTGAGAGGCTCAGGAGAGATAGCACTGTGGGTGCGTGAAGACTCTACAGGAGCACACACATCGGAATCCTTCAAGGATTTGAAAGGAACAAGCTTAGGAGGAACAACGCCATCGAAGAGCATAGGTGAGGACTCAGATTGTGGAGTTTGCAGAGAAATAAGACAAAGGTTGAGGCCTTTGGAAACTTGGAATTCTTCCAAGTCTCAGAAGAGAGTGCGCAGAGGAAGGAACGATATGTACTGTTAGATCTAGAACAAAGAACCCGCCAGCCGTCGGACCGGGTGAAGATGCGTGGAGTTTATGTTGGGTATGTGTTATATTCTTTGCACGAGTAGTTTATGTGGAGTTTTTGGGCCGACATATTTTCGCCGGTTTCGGGCCGACATATTATCACCGAGCTGACATATTTCCGGGACAACATATTTCCGGGACCACATGATATTAGGTGGTTTTCGGCACATGGTTTTTTGCCGATGGTTTTCTATTTCCGGTTAAGGAATTAGGGTTTTGGACTAATCCAGGTCATTGGGTTAGGGTTTTGGATGCCGCTGGCTCCTATATGTATATTGTATTGTAAACAATGTAACACAATGTGTATCAATATAATATATGCTGGTTTTCCCGGTTTGGGTTTCCAGGTGAAAAATCTCTGTGTGATGTTTGTATTTGCCATTGTATCTTTTCTGTTCTTTTCTGAATATCAGTTTGCAGTAAATATTGTACAAGGTCAGAATTTACAGTTTAACCTATGGAAAGGAGAGGAGAAAAGTCCTGAAAGGCGTTGATGCATCGAGATATCGGTGTTCGTGATATTGGGGATATCGAGGATGTGAGGAGAGTCACTCGACATCAGAAACCCTGAATCAATGAGATTTGAATTGAGCCGTCCGTTTGGGAGTGGATGCGTGTCACGAGATTACCCACATCGGGGACTCAGGCATCGGATGTTGGAAGAGGTAGTCTTTCAACTTCACGAGTGGTGAAAAGGAGAGATATTCGTGTTGTGGGCCTAGCTGACGTCACCTCGGGATATCGACACTCGAGAAATCGGAGGACCTGAGGTTGAGAAATATGGGACATTTCAAGTCTCTAAACAGCGAAAGAATCGCAGCCGTCTGTATGAGGGAGGATGCGTGTTGCGTGATCATCCATTTCGGAGATCCGGGCATTGGCTCGTAGAGGTGAATCTTGAAGGCATCGGGATATCGATGTTCACGATATCGGGAGTCATGAGGACAGGAGGTCAGGAATCTCCATGGAAAAGGTCCCGGAAACAATTTTAGTCGTCCGTTGAGGGGACACATGGCGGAGATCTAAAGAGAGTTGAGCATCAGCATTTTGAAGGTCTTGAGGATAGGATACTCTTGTACTTCAGAGCCGCAAAGTCCAAAACCATGACAAGAAGGAGGAAGCACCATTGAGGGGCCAACTGCCAGTATATCGACGCATTAGAGATCGACATTTCACGAGTCCTGGAGACGAGACATCCAGGACACTTGAAGTCACGAACAGTGAGAGGCGATTAGGACCATCCATCTAGAGAGGACGCGTGGCAGTGATCGAGGCCTATAGGAAGAAGAGACCCGATAGGAGAGCCACATAGGGAAATCACGCATCAGGATATCGGGAATCCCGTGGGAAAATGCATTGCGTCATTTGAAGGCTCGAAACCCTGAAAGGAATAGTACTGTGGTCATGAGGGGATAGCGGTCATATGGGCCAAGAGCTTAGCCAGGAGGGATAACGAATAAAGTGTTGTATTGGCAAATCGATGATCGAGAGTTCAAGGGGACAGAGGTTCTCGACATTAGAAAAGACAAAACCTCGAAACCTGAAATTGAGTTGGGAGAAGGTCATAGGCGTGTGCAGAGGCTGTGACAAGGAAAAGAGCAGGACCTATGGATTAGTTTTTCATCGGAGATTCCAGCAGTGAATCGGAAGATTCACTTCGAATCAAAGAGGAATTGAATGATCCTGTGAGCAGGAGGGTGCAAGGTGGCATCTCGCGAACCTACTACATCAAGTGGTATCAGAGCTAGAACTCTATTTGTATATTTCGGGCAGAGGGAGGAGCGAAAGAGGACAGAGTGCTGGAGAATTTGTAAGGATTTTTTGCAGGTAGGCAAGCAACAATCGAGAAAGCAGTCAACAGGACTGTAGGATGAAGCTAGAAACACTCTTAGTGCGGGGTGACAACAACAGGTTTTCTAGGAAAGAAGACAGAGACAACACCATGGTTACTGAAGACCATAGGCATGCTAGGAGGAAGAGAAAAGAGAAAAGCTTACAGAAATGGATAAAGAGCTCTATGAATTTAGGGCATATATAGAAAAGATTGAACTGTGAATGCAACAAAAAACCAAGTCGAGATGGGTATATGAATGGCCCATGAATAAGTCAAAATAAAAATGGCCAGTCAAGGAGTTGATGGTCATAAGACAGCGAAGGTTGTTAAGAGGATGGTTGAGGTATGATGAAAACCTCGACAGACCTGGGGAAATGGTTCAGATATGTGAACCAGAGATTGGGAGAGATCTCAGTGAATTGGGATCAGCTAAGGATCTCAGGAACTGCCAGGGGGGAAGAGAAGAAATTCGATTTTGCCAGGTGGGGAACGAGTTGATATCACTGCGGGATCTCATAGACTGTCATGAGGATGGCTAGGGAATTTCACATTGCCAGCTGGGCAATGAAATGAGGTCGCTGCAGGATCTCGAAGACTTCCAGGAGGACAGTGAAAACATCTCATATTTCCAGGTGGGCAGAGATGAGCGTTCGAGACTATCTGAAGGTCTCATGGACTCGGAGGTGAGTTCAATTCAGCAAGGAGTGCTGATGAATATGGGATCGGTTGATATCATAATCTACCATGAGGACAGTGGAAGCATCCCATATTGCCAGGTGGGCAGGGATGAGCAGGTGAGTTTTGATCAGCCTGAGGAGTTGACAGAGAAGATGAGCTCAGAGATGCGTTTGAATCAGCAGGTGCAGCTGACAGAGGAGGAAGATCAGAGGAATCTTCTAATGATTGGGGGAATAAATATATTCCTACCATTCGCCGAGGAGGAGGAGAAACTCTATGTTGCAGATGATGCGACAACAGCAGAACAGTCAGTTGTGACTGTCAGGAAAGAAGAGGAATTGGAGTAGACTTTAAAAACTTCCCAAGCAAAAGCAGACGAAGGGGAAAATGAGCATTCTGATAAATAGCTCATTACTTTCAGCCAAGAAGCTAAAAGAGTTGTAGCATTGGAGCTGACAGCCAAAGAAGCAGAAGGAGAAGACGAGCATTCCAAGGAATGGCTCAACATTTTCAGCCAAGAAGCTGAAGAGACTGCAACATGGGAGTTTGCAGTAGAAGAAGGACAAGAGGCAGACAATTTTTTTTTTTCTGATCTGTGGAAATAGGTTGAATCCCTAGAGAGAAGGGTGAAGGTGCAGAGTGTGCACATCCAACAGGTGAAGTTGGAAACTGATGAAGAAGGCTTGGGATATCATGAGAATCTTCCCATGTGTCAAAAACTTTTGCAGCTGAGGAGACTGCAAAAACAGGACCAGCCATTGGAGTAGCTGGATGAAGTGATCGATATGATCAAAATGCTGATGTTGAGGTTAGCAGAGACTACCAGCAAGGAGAAGTTGGGTAGAAGAGAAACAACAACAATAGTGCAGCAACAGCAACAACAGTAGCAAGATGGAGCAGATGAACAACTCCAAAGGATGATTTGGGATCCAGGAAGATTTCAACATCAGAGATGGGAAGCTCATGAGTAGGAGCTCATGAATTTTGCAGCTAAGGATTATGATGCAGGAGCATCTCTCCACATCAGCCAGCCAGCCAGCCAGCCACGCCAGCAAATTCAAATCGCACGCTAAGAGAGAGGCACAACCTCATTTAAAATTTGAATTGAATGTAACTTTAATGTTTAAGCTGGTGAGCTGTGAAGCCGTGCCTTTTTTCAGGTGTAGAGTAGATCTTCCTTTAATGTTGTAAGGTTGAGATCTAGATCCATATAGTGGACTAGACAGCCCATTCAATGCAATTGAATAGGGTAGGTAGGTTGGGGGGAAGCGCTCTAAGATCCCCCTCAAGTAAAAGAGATTAGGAGTATATCATTTTGTAATTAGAGTCGAGAAGAGAGAGATAGAATCTGCAAGTAGAGAGAAGAAGAGAAGAGTCGAGACCTTGTTACAGGCCGTGCTCAGGAACACCTTGTAAATACAGGCATTTTCCATATTTAATACAAAGAGCAGTTTTTCCTGCATTATTCTGTGTTGAAGGGATGTCTGTAAGTGTTCTTTATATGATGTGAATGTATGCTAGGCATTTGCAGGTTTTTTTGATTTCAGGTGAAGGTCTTTGAGGCTTCACACTAGAAGGGTGTGACAGAACACTGCAGGTTCTGATAGCTATGCACAGAGGTTGCATTTCTGAATTCTGCGGGTTCAGACAAAGATGTGTTGTGGCACGGGAACTAGAATCAACAACTCAGGAGGAAGACCTCAAGGTTGTTGAGTACCTTGGAGGCAAGGTTGTGTGGGAGAAGACACAGTTACAAATAGAATCACTGAGGATTCTGAGAGCTCTGCTAGGTGGGCATTGAGCCTAGGCAAGGGGTGCAGAAGAGGAACTCTGCTGTGAGTTCTTAAAAAGAAACATAATCACTGAGGATTCTGAGAGCTCTGCCAGGTGGGAATTGAGCAGGTTCATAGGTGCACAAGAGGACAGAACTGCTGAACATTCTGGGAAGAAGACACTCTGCCAAGAGGGCATAGAGATAGTGTGCAGACAGACACAGGAAGAAGAGAACTCTTTGAGTTCTGTGATTTGAAGAAGAATCCACTGAGGGATGTTCACAGGGTTGTTGAACACCGTACAGACTTAGTAAGAGGTTGCTTGAGCATAAGGATAGTTAGGAGGGCATCCATACTTCTCCATCTGAGGGAGAAGGAAGAAAGACAAAAATCCCTTAGGGGTCTGAGCGTGTGAGAGGCTCAGGAGAGACAACACTGTGGGTGCGTGAAGACTCTGTAGGAGCACAGACACTGGAATCCTTCAAGGATTCGAAAGGAACAAGCTCAAGAGGAACAATGCCATCCGAGAGCACAGGCCAGGACTCAGATTGTGGAGTTCATAGAGAAAGAAGACAAAGGTTGAGGCCTTTGGAAACTTGGAATTCTTCCAAGTCTCGTAAGAGAGTGTAGAGAGGAAGGAACAATATGTACCATCATATCTAGAACAAAGAACTTGCCAGCCGTCAGATTGGGTGAAGATGCATAGAGTTTAGCCTCTGGAAAGGAGAGGAGAAAAGTCTCGAAAGGCGTTGAGGCATCGTGATATCGGTGTTCATGATATCAGGGATATCGAGGATGTGAGGAGAGTCACTCGACATCAGAAACCCCCAATCAACGAGATTTGAATTGAGTCATCCGTTTGGGAGCGGACGCGTGTCACGAGATTACTCACATCAGGGACTCAGGCATCGGAGGTTGGAAGAGGTAGTCTTTCGACTTCACGAGTGGTGAAAAGGTGAGAGCTCTGTGTTGTGGGCCTAATTGATGTCACATTGGGATATCGGCACTCGGGAAATCGGAGGACTTGAGGTCGAGAAAGTTGGGACATTTCAAGTCCCGAAATAGGGAAAGAATCACAACCATCCGTCTGAGGGAGGACGCGTGTCGTGTGATCATCCATTTCGGATTCGGGCATTGGCTCATAGAGGTGAGTCTCGAAGGCGTTAGGATATCGACGTTCATGATATCAGGAGTCACGGGGATAGGAAATCGGGAATCTCCATGGAAAAGGTCCCAGGAACGATTTGAGCCATCTGTTGAGGAGACACATGGAGGAGATCTGAAGAGAGTCGAGGATCGGTGTTTCAAAGGTCCTGAGGATAGGATACTCTTGTACTTCGGAGTCATGAAGTCCAAAACCCCGACAAGAAGGAGGAAGCACCATTGAGGGGCCAACTATCAGTATATCATCGCATCAGGGATCAGAATTTTGTGAGTCCTAGAGATGAGACATCCGGGACACTTGAAGTCACGAACAACAAGAGGTGATCAGGACCGTCCATATGGAGAGGACGTGTGGTAGTGATTGAGGCCTCCAGGAAGAAGAGACCTGATAGGAGAGCCACATTGGGAAATCGCGCATCGGGATATCGTAAATCCCATGGGAAAATGCATTGCAACATTTGAAGGCTCGAAACCCCGAAAGGAATAGGACTGCGGTCATGAGGGGTTAGCGCTCATATGGTCCAGGATCTTAGCCAGGAGGGCTAACGAATAATGCGTCGTATCGGTAAATCGGTGATCGAGAGTTCGAGGGGATAGAGGTTCTCGACATCAGAAAAGATGAAACCTCGAAACCCAAAATTGAATCGGGAGAAGATCACAGGCGCGTGTAGAGGCCATGATAGGGAAAAGAGCAGGACCTGTGGATCGGGTTTTCATCGGAGATTCCAGCAGTGAATCGGAAGAGCCGCTTCGGCTTAAAGAGGAATTCAAACGATCCTGTCAGTAGGAGGGCGTGAGGTGGGGTCTCGCAAACCTACTGTGTCAAATTTTCAATTCAATGAACTCTAATTACAGTAGGGAGAAGGTATTATTTTGAAGTACAACAGGCTATGAATTGCAATTTCTTAATTTCGAATGAACACAATTCCAAATAATCATGAACTACAAAATTTTCCAATTCTTTTCTTTAACAAATATTTTGAATGTAATAATTTTCTTATAAGGGATTACTAAAAGAATAATCAAATTCAGTTCTTCCTTTTCAAAACAAAATCAGAGATGTAATGACGAAAGGAAAATGTAACCCAATAAAATCAAGACACTCTCAACACAATTCCCAAATCAAACTCGTAATATAGACAAAAATGAAAAAGACAAGAAAACCTTTTGTCATATGCAAGAAAATTGTTTATTAATAAACAAACAATATGGAAAGTAAAATCAATCCAAAAATTCATACAAACCAAAGGCCCTTTGTCAAACAAGCACCCAGATAAAGATCTAAGATTATATCCTTTTGACAATGATCACAAGCAAAAAACTTGCAAAATGCAAAGAAAGACTTTCAATCACTGAAAAACAATCAATAGCAAGATTTAAACTCAGAGATCAATCAAACATGGGCATTAGAAGTTCACCCCAGGAAACTAAGGCAAAAATGGGAGGGAAAAAGAGAAATTAACTCACTCTAACAAAATCTATAGGAGTTGTTGCAGGCTAGGTATGGGACACAGTGCGAAGAGCAAAGGTCACCACAGTCTACTAGCAGAGCATAGTGCGATGTCGTCGCACTGGATTGGTCAAGCAGAGTGTGATGTCTAAGAGTCATCGCAGGCTGTCAATGAGACACAGTGCAATGATCTCTGTAAATGAGGAAAAATTGGGAGAAAGACAAAAAATCTAAATGAACTTCTAGACCCAGGGAGTCCAGATGGATCACCCACTGACTCAGAGAGTGAATTTAATCAGAAGAAGGCATGCTAAAAGAAAATGGGAAGAAAAAATCAAAAGGAAGTTGTATCCCCAGCATGGTCACCAATTTTGTTATGGGACTTATCGGTAAATGTGGACATAAATAGATCTCCCTAGATCCACCTAGATCTAGAGCAAAACATAACAAAATATGATGCTTTCATTGAGCTCTAGCCATTAAGTTTACTATTTAACAAGATATGGGAACATACCATTTAAATATCACTTTCACTTTCCATTGTCATCCTAGCTCCACCTCGGTGCTCTTGTGATATTGAATCTTCAAGGGAACACAAGGGAACCAAAGTGAAAGCAATATAATATACTCAATGAGAACCTATGTATGTGATCAAGGAATCATACAATAAAACAAAGCAAGTTTTATGGGAAAGAAACATATCACTGTATCATATTAAAATGAAATTGGAGATTACAACCAAAGCCTTGATTTCATAAGGTCCCCTCTCGATGACCCTTTTCTCCAACACACACACTTGCTCCAAAATTGAATGAAGAAGATCCACAATGACTTGATAAACTGAAATGAAGCCCTCAAGTATGAACTGAAGTAGAATTCCTCATCCAATTCTTTCCCTATTCAACCTTCATTAACCTTAGCCTTTTCCATGAGAAATCCCTCTTTATATAATGTGAGGGAGATATGGTTGAAGAGATTAGGATGATCCCACCAAATCAGGGAATCAAGTAAGATCCCAACCTTACAGATGTCACCTCACCTTCTAGAATATCCCCTTCTAGAAATTTCGTGAAACTTATCATTTTCTTAGTTTTTTTACATTGTCACACCCTAGCTATAGAGTAGGCTGCAGAGATGTCACATCCCAGCTTTAGAGCAGGGGGCGATGATCAGGAATCGTCGCACCTTGTGTATAGTTTAGCCTACGATGACCTTCCTTAATAGGTTTTTTGAGAAGAGAAAGTTAGTCACTTTCCTCATGAAGAAAAGATCATTTTTGGGAACATGAACACATGTTGTTAATGGATCACTGGGGTGACCAAAATAATGTGTAACATATCTAGCATAGAACAATATGCACACAGTAAACAATACAAGAACATAAAGAACACTTATCTTTTATAAAGTCACCAATTGTGGGCTTGACTCAGACATTCCTCCTAGCCATAGAATTTGTTTCTCATAATATTTCAGCAACAGGTCACCCTCACGTTGGGGTTCAAACTCCACCAGGGAAAAATACTTCTAGTGACACACTAAGGTCTGACTCTCAAAAAAATTACTCAGACATAGGTGCCTGCTACTACAATTAGCTCATTGTCATTCATTATCTGTGCACCTATCACACCTAAAGAAGCATTCCCCTTCTATGCTCAATAGTCCTTCAATTGCCCCACTTCCCTTCCTAGGATTATCAGCAATATGTCGGAAAGGAAATCTCTAAGCCCTGCAACTAATGCTCAATGAACTAGGGAACAACTCTCAACAATACTCTCAACTGGAGAGTAAGCTCTTGGGTCTGACAACCACTTCACAACATCCATTCTCTCACCTACATGGACTAATAACGGTCTATCAACCCATCCCTTGACCGTAAAATCATATTTTAACCCCCAAAAATCCTTACAACATTCTCTGTGTAGATAAGGTAATAATCATATTTTCCATACAGTCCGACCCCCTTTTGCTCACGACATCTTTCCACATGAATCCCTTGAATAATGGATAATTTCCCCCAAAATACACTAAGGCCACTAATATATATTGCATGCCTTCCACTTGACACTTGTCACCTTCAAACTTAGCTTTAATCCACTTGGTGACCCATTCCCTACCCTCGGGAACTTAGGATAAAAACATATACACATACACTTTACTAGAAATGTTATTAAAATATTCCCCAAGACTTACGACTCACACCCTTTTCCCTTTTTTGGTGGATTCTGTTAGAAAAATAGGACCGTGGAGAAATAAAATAAAACAAATGCAGAAACAAAACATAGAAGATACACAATACAAGAGAGACACATATTTATGTGGTTCACCCAGTGTGGGCTACGTCCACCAGAGAAATTGCCAAGTCCTTCCTTTATTATTATCCAACAAATGAAGGGATACAACCTACAACAAAACCCGTTGTAACTTCCTCTTCTTTCTCTCACAGTCTCCTCTC
>ML780374.1:173400-188965 GCA_009831015.1 Picea engelmannii | reverse complement strand
GATTAGAAGATCCCTAACCTCATCATCAAAGTCCACTTTTACAGAACTTAGTTGATTAGTAATCGTATTAAATTCATTTAAATGATCTGCAACAGACCCACCTTCTGACATCTTCATATTAAATAATCTCTTCATTAGAAATAACTTATTCGACGCCGAGGGTATTTCATACAATTTGGCCAACACATCCATCAAACCCTTCGTTTTCTTTTCTTTCAAAATATTGAAAGCCACCGATGCTGCCAGGCTCAGCCGTATCATTCCTAGAGCCTTTCTGTCAAGGATATCCCATTCTTCATCCTTCATGGCCATCGGCTTCTTTGCTACTCCACTCAATGGTAGGAATATATCCTTCTGATATAAATAGTCTTCCATCTGCATCTTCCATAACTGGTAGTTTTGGACGTTAAATTTCTCGACCCTAAACTTTCCATCTTCTGACATTTCTCCCACTTGAACCAGGAACCCTCTTTTCCTGCGAGTTACCTTATGATCTGATACCAATTGTTAGAAAAACAGGACCGCAGAGCAATAAAATAAAACAAATGCAGAAACAAAACACAGAAGACACACAATACAAGAGAGACACAGATTTACGTGGTTCACCCAGTGTGGGCTACGTCCACCAGAGAAATTGCCAGGTCCTTCCTTTATTATTATCCAGCAAATGAAGGGATACAACCTACAACAAAACCTGCTGTAACATCATCTTCTTTCTCTCATAGTCTCCTCTCTCAGAATACAATATTCACCATCATCCATAACCTCAATACATTTCCCTCATAAAAGAGGGTTGCCTTCTAGGGCAAAAAACCCTAACATAATCTCTACCGTTAGATCTGTGACCTTATAATGAACGGTCCAGATTTACAATGAAATTACAATATACTTTTATAAGTCAATTTTTGCTTCGGGGGAAACGCCCCTGAACCCCCGCTGGGGGCCCGCTTGCCCCCAAACCCCCCATCCGGGGGGATAGGCCCCCTAGACCCCACAGAGTGGGTACCCCCCATCTGCACTCCCCCGCGTGGAAGAGTGTACTTACTTATGGGGTGTAAATACTTCATGGGGTATAAACATGGCTGAAATCAAGGACCTATGAATCATGAAGATAATCAGGCTCCACAACCAACAGATTCAACCCCCCATCTCTTTTCATTTGAGTCAATCTGTGCACATTGATGCAATATTATATCAATAATCATGCTTATATTTACATGGATAGGTGCGATGGCCTATCTACATCCAGGCTCACCAACCTCATAATCACATAAGCCCTTTGGCCTCAATACATAATCAGTCATGTACACATATATATAACTTAGAAATGTGCACTTCTAGGTCATTACCGTGAACTTATCCAATTGCACGCAACACGGTACAATGTGCACACTTACCTAGGTGCATGCAGCCCACAAAATGTGTGCACTCTGTCTTTATAACAATTCTCCACGCACTTACTTGGATGTGCACAGAATCAAAACCAGGTGCCAATGGCTCACCAACCTATATATACATTACATAAAAAAATTCTTACCAACATCTCACCAGCCTATATTTACAATTAAAAAGGGTCCAGGATTGATGACATTACAATCCCCTCCCCCTTATTTATGCATTCTCCTTAGTGCATCGTATACATATGTACATACAAAATTTCAAAATATTCAAAAAGATAAGGATACTCTACTCCCATAGCATCCTCAGGACCGTGCCATGTCTATTGGAACTTTACCATCTCCATGGCTCATTTTTTGAGTTGCTTGGTTTTTTGAACCAATATGCAAATTGGTCACACTTGAAATCCTCCTTCTAGATCCACCTGAATCACATTCCAATCAATAATATGATTAGCATCAGGTAAATACTTCTTAATTAATGACACATGGAATACATTATGAATACACAAGGACGTAGGAAATGAAATCATATAGGAAACAGGACCAATCCTTTCAAGGATTTCAATTGGCCCACAATATCACACTACTAACTTAGAGCACTTTCCCAACTTCAAGGAACTGTGACTAGCCTTCACTTTCAGAAACATGTGTTCACCCACACCAAATTTCCTATGGGTTATTCCCTTATTTGCATAGATTTTCTTCTTGTCTTAGGAATCCTTTATATTTTTCCTTATCTTTACTGTCTGCTCCTCCATTTCCCATAGTAGATCTAACCCAACTAGTGCACGGTCTGTTGGGTTCTCCCAACCCACTAGCGTGTTTCACTTTCTACCATAAAGTGATTCAAATGGGCTCATGTTTAAAGATGAATGATAACCAGTATTGTAAGCAAACTCTACCAAATGAAGGTAGTATTCCCATTTTGATGGATTATCCATCACATACATCTTAATCATATCTTCAATCACCTAATTTACCCCTTCGGTTTTACCATTCGATTCAGGGTGATATGTTGTGTTGACATTCAAATTCGTTCTAAATCTTTTGAATATTCCTTTCCAAAAGTTTGAAGTGAAATTGAAATATCTATTAGACACAATTGTCTTAGGTACGTCGTGCAACTTAGCAACTTCGCGCATGTATATCTCAACAATGTTGGTTTCCTTGTGCACTGACTTCACTGAATAAAATGGGAAACTTTAGTAAGCGTTTCCACCACCACCATAATAGAATCACATTTCTTAGCGGTCCTAGGAAACTTAGTTATGAATTTCATGGTCACAACTTCACACTTGCACTGAGGAATGGGAAAGGGTTGTAGTGAACCAACTGCATGTCTGTGCTCAGCCTTGATCTTCTGACATTCGAGACATCTTGCAATAAAATCCACAACTTCCTTTTTCATACATGGCCAAAAGCATTGCTTTTTGACTGCAACAATTGTCTTTTGGTAACCTAGATGTCCATCATGGAACCATATGCATCTCTGACAAAATCAGGTTCTTCAACTCTTGATCATTCAACACATAGAATTTGCATCTATACATGAGGATCACATCCTCTCTAAGCTCATAACCTTCAAATTCTAGCTGTGACATACCTTGTTGTAAGGTCGTACTTATATCCATATAGAACAGATTTTGTTTGGAAGCTTCCAAAATTTTGTTGTGCAAATCTCATATGGTACATGCTAATGGTTGTAGCCACCATGTTTTCTTTTTCTCTGATAGGCTTTATGTCAAAGTCATAGTCACTGAGGAACTCTAACCACCTGCTTTGTCTGACATTCAAACTTAGTTTTCCAAACAAATACTTCAGACCAAAATTTTATGTTCTCAGCTCAAATTTCTTACCCATGAGATAATGCCACCACATCTTCAAGGTATGCACTATAGCTTCCAACTCTAAATCATGTGTACCATATATATTTTCATGCTCTTTCAACTTCCTTTACTTGTAGCACACCACATGTCCATTCTAACTTAGGGCTCCACCAAGTCCTTCCTTGCATGCATCTATGAACACAACAAAGTCTGCATTTGGATCAACAATTCTTAAAATTGGAGCACTTGTTAACAAATTCTTCAAGTGTTGGAAACTCCTTGCACAATATGTATACCATAAAAATCATGCACCTTTCTTTTGTTGGGATGTGATTGGATGCACAATATGTGAGAATCCTTCAATAAATATTTTGTAGTACACTTGTAGTCCCATAAAGGATCTCACTTCTGTGACATTTCTTGGTGTCGTCCATTCCTCAATGGACTTTATTTTCGCAGGGTCTACAACTATTCCTTCTTATGTAATAATATGACCCAAGTAATGAATATGTCGCTGATAAAATGAAAACTTGTTCAACTTTGCATAAATTTGTTGCTCCCTCACACCTGCAACACCATCCTCAAGTGTTTCTTGTGCTCTTTCTCATTCTTTGAGTAAATAAGGATGTCATCCAAAAATATGATGATGAACTTATCCAAGTAATCTCAGAAAACTCCATTCATTTAACACATGAATACAACTGGTGCATTTGACAACCCAAATGGAACCACTGTAAACTCATAATGACCATACCTTGTTCTGAAGGTAGTCTTACTGATGTCTTCTTCCTTAATTATCACTTGGTGATAACCAGATATGAGATCTGTCTTGGAAAATATCCACATGCCTCTAAACTGATCAAATAGGTCATCTATCCTTGGCAAAGGATACTTATTCTTTAATGTTACTTTTTTCAACTTCCTGAAATCAATACAAAGTCTTAGCGTACCATCCTTCTTCTTTATGTACAAAATCGGTGCACCCCAAGGTGACACACTTGGGTGTATATATCATTTATTCAGAATCTGTTCAAGTTACATCTGCAACTCCTTCATCTCTGGTGTACTCATCCTATAAGGAGTCTTGGACATAGGTGCTACTCCCGACATCAGATTTATAGAGAAGTCAATATCTCGTTTTGGAGGAAATATTGATATCTCCTTAAAGACATCCTCAAACTCTTTCAATACTACATAGTCTTCCACACTTAGCACTTTATCCGTAGGTTCCTCTTCTATGTGCATTGTGAATACCTGGCATCCTTTCCTGTAGCTTTTCTTCAACTGCAAATTCAGAACTTCTCTGATAGTCACATCTCTTGGAATTCCTTGAATTGACCTCAAATTTCCTTTCTCATCCAGAAAAGTAAATGCCTTATTGTAACAATCTAGGACAACATGTTTCTCATCCAACCAATCCATGCCAATGAGGCAATCATACGAACCCAAAGGTATAATATTCAAATTATCCTTTTGTTATTGGATAAATCAGTGAATGTGGACATAAACTAATCTCCCTAGATCCACCTGGATCTAGAACAAAATGAGATGGAACATGACGCTTTCCCTAAGTTGTAATCATCGAGTTTACTATAAAATAAGGAATAGATGACATACCTTATGAATTGCTTCCTTATATATTTGTTGTTCTTGCTTCCCTCTGGTGCTCCTATGAAATTAGATCTGCAATGACACAAACCAACCAATGTCAAAGAAGCAATAGTAGAATTCAATGACAACCTAAACATGTGATCAAGGAATCATGTAATAAAATACTTACAATTTTATGAGAAAGAGACTTGCCACCGTATTATATTAATGAAAAGTAGAATATACAACTGAATTGCCTTGATGTCGCAAGTTCCCTTTTAGTGGTCCTTCGTTCCAACAAACACATACACTTTCCCCAAAATTCACATGAAGATGATCCACAAAAACTTGATGGACAAATGGAGACCTCAAGCATCACTTGAAACAGGATTCTTCACACAGTCTTCAGCCTATTCTTTCATCAATTCTTTGCTTAATCTTTCTTAACCTTTTCCATGAAAAACCTATCATTATATAGGATAAGGTGAAGTGGTTAAGGGGATGAGGATGATCCCATCAAATAAGAGAAGTCAATAGGATCACAACCATACGGACGCCACCTCACATTCTAGAAGATTTCCCTTCTAGAAACTTTGTGAACCTATTTCTTCTTTTATCTTTCAAATTTCGTTGCACCCTGCCTATATAGAAGCCTACAAAAACCCCGTGGGACAGCTATAGAGAAGCCTGCAGAAATCAATGATTTCCACACTATGTAATACATGCAGCCTGCGACGTCCTTCCAAAAATCAATTTTGTAGAGGAAGAAAGCAGTTAATTTTCTTAGGCAAAAGATCATTTTGAGAGCCTGAACACATGCTTGTAGAATCATCATTAGGGTGACCAAAATAATGTGTAATATAATTCCCCCCAAAGTATGAGTTTGGAACTCGTGACAGTCGAAATACTTTGTAAAATGTGTGTGTGTGTCAGGAACAAGGATCACACCAATCAGGAACCTACAAACAATCAAGCATCTGCAAAATACTATACCATGTCTGAGGTAGTCATTCCCATGTTCATACTACAAATGATTGAAATCATAGACGTAGGTCATGGCCACTAATTATACACTATGGATCCATGTCATAAAGATTCTACATAGCCACCAGGAATACACTATGGATCTATGTATTAGAAGACTCAAATTCAGACATAGCCATGAGACATTCAAAGTGGATGTATGTGCCAATACAAATCATAAATACTCCATCACAACCTAGAGAAAGAATAATGAGATCTAGGGTCTTCAATCTCGTCATCTGTTAGTATGAATCTAGCCATGTGATTACAAGTGTTGAAGTCGAACATGGTAGAAACCACTTGATTACCGGTCATTAATGAAAACCATTAACAAGTGCGAGAGAAATCACCATTGATGTCAATGAATCTCAAGGTATTCTAGTACAATCCATCGAATGTGAATAAATGAGCCAAAGTCGAACACTCGATGGAATCTCTCGAGCAGGGACCAATGATGTGAATCCATTGTTGAAAGCAAAGAAACCTTCCATTAAGGCATGTAGGCTCTAAGGTACTAAATGATTTCTAAGTCTTGTTCCTGGATAATGAGTTGAAGTCAACAGGAAAAGACTCGTCATAGAAGGGCCTTGATGTATCCCCCATCAATGATAAGAAATAAGTAACAGATTTAGGGTAGAGAAAATTATGAACAGGATTTGGAACTGACACAGGGAAGGTCGACATGGTAAGAATTGACAAATGCAAATGGCTGACTCAATAGAGGGCTTGTTTGGACTTATCTTGAACATATGAATGACATGACAATGGTCTTGGCAGTATTGAATCAAAGACGACCCAAGATATGAACTTGCAGAAAGTCAGACGAGAGACAAATGTATTTTCCAACCCGGATTCAAAACGATGAAAGGGGGTGTCATGTTCAAGAGCGACTCTTACTGCCACTAACACAAATACGAAGACACATTTCTTTCCCAAATTCCCCCCCCACCATTTATGGTGAGTACCTCTTTATTTTTATGAAAGATTGAGGAGGATAACATATTCTTGTTAATGTAAGCTCATCCTTCGGACGAGTCCCTTGGAGTATGTTTAACGAACCCTAAGAAGGAGTGGTTCGGTCCCATATGGGTCTTTCGATGCTTGTTTAATGAGTCCAAAGATAGAAAACTTGGAGGTTTTTCATATTTTGAGAGTCTAGAAAACACTTAAAGAGAACTCTCCTAGTTCCTTTTTCATAAAATAGTTTGATAGGACCGAAAAATTGATAAATTATCGCCCATAAAATGTTTTTTTCAAATACTTTTACGAGCGTGAAAAGAACAAGTTCACTCGGCAATATTTTCATTTTTATGGAGTGTAAAAAGAGCTTAAAGGATACTCCATGGATTTCACTTGAAATAATGACAAAAGTATACTCGGTTGAGTTCTCATTGATTTTCAAGCACAAGAACGAACAAATACTGAGCTCAAGGTTTTTCTGAGAAACCCTGAAAAGTATTCATACATGTGATGAAAAGAAAAGAAATCATGAAAAATATCCATACTCCATTGATTAGGCACCTAGTCTTGCCATCTACGAGAACCAAAACACTCACGAGACCATTAGACTTGTAGGTTTTCGATAAAATGCATTTAAATAATATAAAATATTGTTAGAAAAAATAAAAAGTGAAATAAATAAGGGTAAAACCTCTTTTTACCATTTCATTTGCATTTGGTCAAAAACTTGTCTAGAAACCCTGTTTTTACCTCATAATTTGGTTGTCGATTGCGAGGAACATAGGCGATCATTCAATGAACAGTTTTTGTCAAAGCGGTAAGCTCTTCATCCTCTTCCTTTTCAATGGATTGAAATTCATTTTAATTGGTTAAAAGATGGTTTTTGGATCTAGTTTTGGGTCAGTAGGCACACGTTGGGGTCACCGCAGGTGATATTGGGACCTATGGAAATCAATGATTTTTGCAGGTGCCCTATGGGTCACCTGCAGAAACCCCGCACTGTGTAAAAACCTTTATTTTGGCAGCCGAAAACCCAAAACATTATGCATGCGTTTGACCAATAAAGAATTTTCAAAGTAGCAAATGCATATGCTAACTTCCTTTTCTTTCCCCCATGCAGGTATTTGATCACTAAAATGCTTGAGTGGAGATAAAGGGAGCATGAAGATGATTATTTCATGGCTTTGAATGATATGGGCACTGTAAATTCCCTTCGACAGTGTAGATTACTGAAGTTCCTCAAAATCCAAGGCATGAGGGCCCAACTGAGCTTGTTGTAGTACCTAGTCTGCATGTGGGATGTGGACCAGCAGGTGTTTCATGTAGGTGACCACGTTCTATGTTTATATATTTAAGATATATATTTCTTGACGGGGTTATCCCATCATGGATCACGTGTGACCTTAATAGGAGGTCGGGGTGGAGGCCTTCCAATGAGAGAATACATCTGTCACTATTATGAACCCAAGGCCAAGAGATGCAAAGGTAAGGTAGCCATCAGAGGCATTCGGGATTTGACTCTCCAAACTATTCATTTTACCATGGCAATGATGGCGGGAAGTGCATATCCACACATGCATATTCAGATCTATTTTCAATATGTCGTGGAATTCACAAAACCTAGGGTGTTCAATTGGTGCGATGGTGTTCTTCACAGCATGAAAACACAACTCACCAAAAGCACGAATGGAGACTTGAAGTAGTTTGGGTATGGATCCATTTTGGTGTCTTTATTTTTAGAGAGGGTCCCCCTTTTATGTTTATAGGTAGAGTGGGGATTATCGGCCCCATGAGACCCAAGGATGAAGAGGCGGTGCGACCTCATGGCTTGACATGTAGCAGGCCCTATCATCAAATGCAATGATGCATTCTTCAACTGGTTGAGGCCTCAGATATTGATCATAAATGATTATGTGTATGCTGTTCTAAGTTTCCGAGGTGACCCCAACTTTGTTCTACCTGAGGTTTTTTAGGTGGGAGACGTAGGTAAGAAAAACATTTTGTTTTTATGATGTTTTTGTGAATTTTAAAATATAATGTTTTCTTTTTTTTATGTTTTCAATCCAATGACTAATCAAAAATTTTGACCATGCAGATGTAGGGCCACACCAGCCTCCGAGAATATCCCTGATCCAGAGATGAGGGTAATAAGCTATGGTAGCAGGGTTGAATGTTGGTGATTATGAGGCATTTGAGCAGAACTTAGAGGGTTTGACAACAGACATCCCGGACATCTCGATCGGTGAGATTCTGAGGTGTTATCAGTGCCATACTATGGGGGTGTCTGGTTCAATTAGTCGACTACCTCGTAGGGTAGCACGGGAAGTAGTATGCTACTATGAGAAGCATCCATGATGCTATTTTGTAGAATCCATGGGCTTTATATTTTGATTTTTGGTCTTCGGATGGAAAACAACTTTTTGTAAAAACACTTTTATCGTTATATATATACATGAGGCTTCTACCAACTTACTTTGCTTTATATATAGCATGTGATGTGTGATTGGATTTATAAATGTCTCAGATGTCTGTCTAACACATAATTAGCTAATGCATCAATTAATGTATTTAGACATCTAGGAATGTATTGATACTCAATATAATCAAAAGAACGTTCCAAGAGGCGAATTCGTAGATATACCTGTCGAGGGAATTATATGATAGTAATTGCGACATAAATTATCAATCCGGAGTCGTAATCTTATGATATGTACGCAAAGTATATGCGGGGTAAGAGGATTTCTAATCTATGCTAATGATTGAAAATAAACATGTTAAACAACTGTCGTTGAATCTAAATCTAAGAAAAATAAAAATGATCTAAACTAAATTCAAGAAAAATGTAAAACTATATGAAAGTAAACCTATCTATGAAAGCACATGAAAGTGAGTAAATTAAATCTAATGAAATCATTTTAAAAACATCTACAACAACACACAACAAAAAGGTAAACGACAAACCACTATGAGAAAGTAAAATCTTGCATTAAAACAATCCAATACATGACAAATAATGAAAATCACTATCTCAAAACTACAAGACTGTGAATCAAAGCTCAATTACTCTATTCTTCTATTCTCTATTCTAGAGAGAGGCCTCCTCCCAAATGAGGAGAGAACCCGCTTATTTATACATGAATAAAGATAAAAAAAACTCATAATTACAGATCCACTTTTCTCTCAACCTATCCCTTCAAATCCTCCACAAATATCTTAGATAAGATATTCTATCCATGATCTTCTCCTTGAAGTTAGCTTGAATGATTATCTCTTAATCAAGGCTTGAAGATGAAATTCGAATTTGAGGCTAGGTGGTGACTTTTGACTTTGTGAAAATCTTCAAATATGCCTGTAGTCATCACAAAACTCATCCAACTTTGAGATATAATGAAAATGTGTTAATTTTCTAGTATTTAATAAAAAATTCTCTTAAAAATACTCAAAATAAATAATTTGGAAAATGGAAATGTAAACCCATATGTTTTTATGAAAGTGATGATAACTATGGTTTTATGGAAGAATGAAATGGAAATAAAGGTGACAAATGGTATATGAAAGATGAATAAAGTGTCATATATTTGCGACCCAACATTCCCCCCAACTAAACTTGTTGCATGTCCTCATGCAACTTTGCATGAATTCTCTTTAGGCTTTTGGCATCTTAGTTGTGGCTTTACATGATGATGATGTGTAATGATAAATCATTTCATGATGAGATACATGAGTGGCAGCTAATATTCTTATGGTTGGTTCTTGTGTGACAACCATCAATATGACAAATTTTGGTTCTTGTGTTAACAACATTTGTTCATTTTACTTATTTTATTGTTGCAAGTCATAATACTAGAAACATGCATGTATTGGAAATGATAAGTCATCAATGTACTTAGAAAGCCCTTTTTTCTTCATATTTGAATCATGCCAATATATATAGCAATATCTTTTGAATCAAAATGCAACGAGACATGGTTTGGGAAAAACATGTTGGTAAATGGAAAATGAGATGATGAATATGTAAATGGAATTATGAAATGAATATCACCCCCCCTCCCCCCCCAATTGAAGATATGGTATGTGTAGGAAAAGGAGAAGACTAAGGTAAGGAAATTTTCCAAATTTATCTATTTTTAGCACTAAAGGAATTGCATGATTAACGATTAGAAAAGAACATACCTCCACTTACCCAAAAAGTTAATGAACTATGCAATAGGAATATGGATGATGTGGCTGCTGGAGCATGGAAGATGTCACTGCTGTATGATCATGTGAAAGGTGAATGCTACTGTAGCTACGACTGTTAGAACTGCTGGATCGGAGAATATGAAGTGGAGGAATCTAAACCACTGCTGGTGTATCATGGAAAAGAGGAACTATGGAAGTGGAACTATGGTACTCTCATATGGTTGGAAAAATACTACTGCAACTGTTGATGGAGTCATGGAAAAGTGTATAGTCGTCACCTGCTTCGAAACCCAATGGTACAATTCTAGTCATGTGAATGAATGTGTCGACGTCGAGCATGAAGAGAATTCATTGGATTACCGACCATTGACGAATGTCACTAACCAATGCGAGGCAACTCATCATTGATGTCAATGAGTGCCAAGGTACCCGAGTACATCTTGCGAAGTGCGAATGAATAAGCTGATGTCAAGCCACTTTCAAGATCTAACGATCAAGGGACAATGATGTATTCCCATGATTGTCAGCGAGAGAACTTGCCATTAAGGCATGCAAGTCTCCAGGTACTCAAAAGGAACTCTAGTCTATATCCCAGATAAGGTGCTGAGGTCGATGGGGCAAGACTTGTTGAAAGGTGGGCCTTAATGAATCCCACGTCAGTCAACGTGAGTTTGTAAAAATGATTGGTAGGACTATAGATGAAAAGGATTTGGTAGCAACAATGTGTAGGAAAAAAGAAAGCAGGGTAATAAAATCATCAAAAAGGGAACTGAATGGTTTTATTTGCAAGGAAAAATGAATGGAAAAAGGAAAGAGATGTATGCGACTCAGAAATATAGGCATGTGTGAATCCAGGACCGATAAGGCAATAAAATAGTGGAATTCAGCATGGATGACAAAATAAACTTGGAAGGAGAAATGTGGGTATTCATGATGCAAATGGGTTTATTAACGATTTCTTGTGTAACTGCAAACATCATGAGATGTATGAATATTAGCTCCTTCAAAGTGCCCAACAAAGCATGTTTCACGGAAAGATTTTGTGATTTTTCGAAAATCACTTCGGAATGAGATGCGATCGTCTTCATTCCTGCAATCGAACTTAATACTAATCCTGCAATTAAAGTTGTGAGTCCATCCTAAAACAAAAATGCAAGATTAAGTATGAATGCGACAAATTAAGAGATAAAAAAATGTGTTTTACCTATTGTCGTTGCGTGCTTATTCCATTGTTGATTGCTGCATGAAGTGACTTTAAGAAAAATAAATTATCATAAGGCGTAAAAACATGCTTCGATATTGTGTTCAGGAATTAGAGAATGTCCATTTGCATTTTTATTTGTTTTTTTGCTATTTTGATTTTTAAGTTTTAAGTGTTTTTAATTTTATAATGTTTTTCTTTGGCAAAAGGATTATTGCGTAGGTTTTGTTTATTATTATTATTATTATTTAAATGAAAAAAATACTCACTAAATTCTCAATTAAAATACATCTTCACAGTTTATTTAGGCATCTTTCAGTAAACGAGCCATAATTAGCAAAGAGAACTGATGTATTTTTCTTTGTTGCTTGTTTGTCAGATTTCCCAAACACAAAATTGATTTAAGTTCGGGAACAATAAACAATAGCTAAACTTGAAGGAAAAGAAATATATCTTGACACGTCACAATCCTAAGAGGCACTATTTCTACTTATAATTGATTAAGATTAGAGAAACCTCCGTTGAGTTGGATCTTCAATATGCCTTCTGACCTTCATAATTGCCAGGGGGATAGTAGTTGCACATCATGAAAGTGTCATCGGTCTGGCAGACGACCCTTGTGCACCCAACTCTCCAAGAATTCCTCCACACTATCTAAGAGTAGTGTCTGCAGGCGTCATTATGGTGGCCCATACAACTATTATAGTTGAAGGAACTGTACTCGCTGATCCATAAGGCGGCTGCATCATTTGGTTTCCACTGACTTCCACCACCCCAGAAGAGATTTTCGCCATATGGCCCATTCGAGTGCTTCAAGGTGCAGTCAACTTTTCTCTGATTGACATATGCCTCTGGGTAGCTGGCAACTCCATCATCCCATAAAATAGGAGGAGCCCCAAGTTTGGCTCGTGCATCGTTTTGGGGTTCAACGAATTCGGACACCAACTTGTGATCAGCTGCAGCCACAAGAAATGTTATGGGCACCACACAGAACAACAAATTAAAGCAAAGGATCAGTTGAAAGTGGAGAAACATTTTCATCTTTATTGTCTCCTGATCACTCCTCCTATTCTAATTCTCATTCCCACATAGGTCTTTGCACTTTGCATATGCATGCTTTACAGGCACCAAAGATGATGATTTTTTTGGAAGAAAAATCATGCAGTCCATAACAAGCAATAAATCCCATGGAGGAGTGCCCATCAAGAGTCTCCAGGAAAGTCCAGGCCCCAGAAAGATTTTTTAATGTCCCAAATTTGATACAAAGGGCATGCACCTCGTACCTCCCAACATGAGAAGGATAAAATCCTACGCAAGCACATCTTCTTCAAAGAATGAAAAATACCAAAGGATACACCAAAGAATACGTAACAACATGACCATCTCATCCTCCAGACGCGGAATACATATATTTTTTTGTTTGAGAGATCGTAACAATCCAAAATTTGGCTGAGGAAATGCCAACTATTCCTGTGAAACCATTATGACAACAGATTTTCTTGGTTATGATTCCTTTCACCCTTCAAAAATGAGTAGTGGTAGATGCAGAATGGCATGATGTGGTAGGAGAGTGATTTTATCCATCTAGAAGATCATAACTTCCCCCTACCAGTGTGTGCAATCATCATGAGATCGGAGAGGATCCCACAAATTTCAAAATTTACATGCCTTTCTATTTTCATTGCGTTGGTTAACAATAGCCATATGTTTGGAGACTTGCGATCTGTAGCGAAAACAACAAGTGGACGAACTAGCATGGCGTGCCCTCCCTGGCAGAGTTGTTAAACAATTGAAAAATATTTGAGGGGGCGATTTGGAAAGTTGTTGAAGAACTTTTCATCTCCCAATGAAGCATCCCGAGCTCTCACAAAAATGAATGGAAAAACTGTTGTCAGCAAGCCTCTTTATGTTTCTCTTGCTCAACACAAAGAAGAGAGAAGGGAGAGACTACAGGCTCAGTTCACTAGCATGGCACCAGTTTTTCCTGCCTGTGTTCCAATGTACCCTCCTAGAGGTCCTGGACTAGACCAACAGACATTTTATGGCCAAGGACCACCTGCACTTATCCCACCTCAAGCTGTTGGATTTGGTTATCAGTTGCTATTACATAAATAGCCGAATTGTTATTATTATTATTTTTTTTTAATATTATTTTTTGTATTTATATATATGTTTGTATTTTAAATGTTTTTATTTCTAAATGAAACAAAAGGCTACTATATACAAAGTTTAATTTTAATTTTTATTCCTATATAAAAGAAGAATCCTAATTTTATTTAAACGTTTTGTTGTTTCATCATTTTTTTTATTGCTTTATTCTTAAATTTAAAAGAAGACAAATTCAAAGATTAAAGAGAATAGATTTATTAGCAAATGGAGACAAAATGAATTGCAAATTAAAGATGAAAAATTGATTAAGTATGTCTGCAAATCATCAACTAGTTCTTTGAGACATCCTACTTTATGATCCTCGAGATCACACGAAGCGCGGAGGAGAGCATACTTATTCAATGCTAAAGAAAACACTGAAAATAACTTCCTACCTATTCTACTCTAATTAAAAATTAGAGATTAATTACGTGTAATCAAATATCCAATGTAACCATGAGCGCAACAGTAATAAGAATATGTTGGATCATGTTGTCATTGATGCCAATGGTTTGATTGATTGAAGTCAAAGGATTGATTAATTGATGAGTTTTTGTGCAAGAGTTGATGTTTATTGATGGGGAGAGATAGTCACATTGACCATTGATGGAGAGCATGATGTATCTACATGTTGACATCAATAATTGGTAATTGGTGTTGACATCAATGTTGGTATTGCCATCAATGCCAAAGGGGGAGATTGTTGGATCATGTTGTCATTGATGCCAATGGTTTGATTGATTGATGTCAAGTGATTGATTGATGATTGATGTAATATAATATGTATTGTCCTTGATGATAATGCATAGATGAAGATGGATTAATGAGTTGTCATTGATACATGATGAAGATGGATTGATGTGGTTTCATTGGTATATGATACATTGTTGGAAAAATGTATAGATGTCTCATTATTGTCTTATCATGATTGATAAGGTGCACAAACGGATGAACTCCAAAGTGGTCCCCTTATGGTGAAATCCCTCATGGGAAGACGCTTTGCGGATTGAGTTATCCTAGAGCAATGGTTGGAGGACCCATGCTTGTATGTGGAATAACGAGATGAAGATGAAGGAAATTGTTGGTGAAACTATCCTATATGGATAGTGCTTGTCATGCCATTTATGGTGGTATGTGGAATGTCACATAACTCCTCATGGTTTGAGAGTTATGGCCTTACGAAGATGAAGGACCCCCACATGAAGGCTTGAAGCCCCCAAGGTCAAAGAAGTCAA
>ML780374.1:151941-164832 GCA_009831015.1 Picea engelmannii | reverse complement strand
AAATGAAAAGGAAGATTCATGTTGCAAGTTAGAAGCTGAAATTGTTGACCTTAGAAAGAAGGTGGAAAAGTCAAACAAATTCTTGAATAGCTCACGAATCTTGGATGAGATCTTGGAAACTCAAAGACCATCATGTGATAAATAAGGTCTTGGATACAAAGGAGAAGATACACATGCTAAAGAAAGCACCTCAAAGAAGCATGAGGTAAGTCCATCAAAGAAAGAAGATAATGCTGCAAAACAACCATCTACACAAGGCAAAGAAAATTTCAAAAGAACAAAGCAACAAAGAAATCAAGAAGACATTTTTAAGAAACCAAAGCAAAGGTGTGAAAGAAAAGGTATGAGAATGCATAGATGAAGATGGATCAATGAGTTGTCATTGATACATGATGAAGATGGATTGATGTGGTTTCATTGGTATATGATACATTGTTGGAAAAATGTATAGATGCCTCATTATTGTCTTATCATGATTGATAAGGTGCACAAACGGATGAACTCCAAAGTGGTCCCCTTATGGTGAAAGCCCTCACGGGAAGACGCTTTGTGGATTGAGTTATCCTAAAGCAATGGTTGGAGGACCCATGCTTGTATGTGGAATAACGAGATGAAGATCAAGGAAACTATCCTAGATGGATAGTGCTTGTCATGCCATTTCTGGTGATATGCGGAATGTCACATAACTCCTCATGTTTGGAGAGTTATTGCCTTACGAAGATGAAGGACCCCCACATGAAGGCTTGAAGCCCCCAAGGTCAAAGAAGTCAAAGTGACCTAAAAGAAGAAATCATTATTTAAATGATAAAGTAAAGTGACAAAGTCAAGGTGGATTATTTAAATAATAAATAGAAGTGACAAAATCAAAAAATGATAAAATAAGGTGACAAAATCAAGAAGGAATATTTATGGAAAGTGGTTAACCCTAAAAATAAGGAAAATAGGTTAAGTGACCTTTTTATCCATAAATTTGGTCGTCATGATGAACTCAGGCTCTTCATTAGGACTTTATCCTGAGAAAAGTTACCTTTATCTCTTTCCAGAAATTACAGTTTTGAGGAAGGTTCGCAGGCTGTCAATACATTTGCCTGTGAGAATACATGATTCTCACAGCCTACCTTAAGCCAGGGTGCGAGAGGTTTGCACTGTGCCTAACTGTTAGGGTGCGAACATCTTCTAAAGAAAGGAAAAAGATAGATTCTCGAATCTTCTAGAAGAGAATATTCTAGAAGGATGAGATGGCATTCGAATGGTTATCTAAGTACTAGTTTTCCTAATATTTTGGGATCATTCCTATCCAAGTAACTAATCCATTTTCTCTTATAAATTGATGGTATTCTCATGGAAAATTTTAGGAAGCAAGCTAACAAGAGATTTGTTGGAGAATTAGTGTAAGATTGTATGAAGGACTGATGCTACAACAGCTAGAGACACCAGCAAGGTTATAAAAAGTAGTTGATCTTCCTCATGCATGAGCAAGTGTGTGTGTCAGAGCTAGGAGCCATCGAAAGGAGGTTTGCAACATCAAGGCTCAGGTTGTAAATCTTACTTTCTATCAATTTAATACAATAATATGTCCCTTTCCCATAAAGCTAATGTCACTTTATTACATAACTCCTTGATCATATGTATAGATTAGTTATTGAATATATTGAATTGTCTTCACTTCGATTGGTTTGTACTATTGTGATATTGATGGGACAAGAGCATTGGAGCAAAGCTGGACAACAAAGACTCAAGGAAGTGATCATAAGGTATGTTCATGATTCTTGCCTCCTAGTTCATTCAATAGTCTAAATCTAATGAAAGAGTATTATTCTGTCCTATTTTGTTCTAGATCCAGGTGGATCTAGGGAGATCGGTTTGTGTCCGCACTTATAGATTAATCCTAAAACAAAATTGGCGACTTCGCTGGGGACCGATCCCATTTTTTGGTGGTTTTTTGTATTTTTCTATGGCCATTTTCTCTGGTTTCATTTTTCTCTTGTTTTATCAGTCTCTGAGTCTTCAGGATATCCTGATAGACCTTTTGGGTTCAGAAGCCTCTGTCAATTTTTCTTTCATTTTCAAAATTTTTGTCATCTTCAGGGGTTCTCACACTGTGTTTAACTACAACCTGCGAGAATCAGTCAGGTTCGCAACCTGTACATAGGGTTCAATGCGAGTACCTCACACCTTGCTAAAAGGTTGCTTGCGAGAATCATAGATTCTCGCACTGTGTCAAAATGCTTGTCTGCGAGCAAGATTTTTCAAAATTTTGAAATTGAATTTTGATTTTTCCAACTGCTCAGATCAGCTGATTTACCTCTTATGAGATTACTAGATCATTGATTGATATAGCTCTTTCTTTAGTTTTCCCGTGTAAACAGTTTTAGGGTTTCAAGGTTTTTCTTGTCCTTTGTAGCTTGACTTTCGTTTCTTGACTCTTATTGGCAAATTCATTCTCTCCGACTTCAAGAGCTAAGTGTGTCTGATTGGTTGAGAACCAGTGATTGGTTGAGATTTAAGTGCTTGGTGTTTCTCATTTGCTTGATGGTTTGAAAGAACATTTTCGTTTGCATTGAAAAGACTAATTGGTTTGCTTTTTGTTTTTGCTTTCATTGAAGGAGTTGATTGGGTTGTTATTGCTTGAATCTTTATGATTCGATTTTCTTTTCTTGTTAATAAGAGTTCTTTTTGGAAAGTGAACAACAAGTTTTTCTTTCAAAAATATTGTTTTTTGTATTTCAGAAAACATTGAAAATCAAATTATTGAGTTTGTTGAAGTATTTGAAAAAGACACATAGAGAATAGTCCTTTGATGCATGATTGTTTGCATTGACATTTGAAAGGAAATTGTTGCATTGTAGTATAGGGTTGATTTGGGAATTTTTTCTCTCTCCCATAAATAGGATTCATTGAATGAAAAATGTTATATTTTATTATCATCCTTGCAATATTTGGGTTAGATTCATACAACATGAGTTTCACTTCCGTTACCTTTGAGTAAACAACAACTCTTAAAAACATTGCGTAATCTTAAAATTTATCTAGTAACTTTTTTCTAGGGCTCTTTTACACCAACATTTAGCTAGGCTAGTGCTTTGGAGTAGGAAGAGAGATACACTCTCCAAAATATCAAAAACACACAATAGTATCTTGAGTTAGGGAGTGTTAAATTCCATTTGCAACATATTGTTCTGGGAAGCCCTTCTAACACAAGGGTCAAGCACTAGGTCGCATTGGTGTTGGCAAAGTTACTCACCCTGCTTTGTTGACATTAGTGTAGAGATTGCACATATTACGGGGATCACTCCGAGGTATACCCACAATGATGAGTGGAAGCCTTTTGAGTTGATTTCGGGCTAGATACCCTGCCCTTGCGTGTGGATCGGACTGACGACTGTTCCCCCAGACTATACTGTTGTTTGTGGTGACCTTAGTGGCTTGTCTCTCTAGGTTCTTACCCAAGGTGACTGTGGAGGGGAAAGTCTTCACGGTACCTGGAATTGATGTTGATCAAACTCACTCGGGCTCCTTGGAGGGTATACTCACGATTATGTGTGGGAGCTTGCCCCAGGGTGTAAGTCTGTTAAGCAGGTCATCAACGTAACTTTTCCAACTTAGCCCTGCCCCTTCTCATCTCGTTGTTGCGACGTTGGATTTCATCACCAACTAGTGGCTTCGAAATTAGAAGGTTTTATTTTCTTGGTGATTTCTTCCTAGATTTTGTTTACTAGTGCATGCTATTTGTTTCTCAAAGTTGACCACAAGAATTTCTTTGTGGAGCTTGTCTTTCATTTACAATTGCTCCCCCACGGCATTCACATAGAATGCAAGGTTTATCTCCAGAACATATGGACGATACTCAATCCTTGCCTACCGGTACGCCTGAGGGTTCTCCCCGTCAGACTAAAGTCCCAGTGGTTACTCCACCACACGGGGAAACAAGTGACGTTCCAGTTTTCACTACACCAGCTCCATAGGTAGCACGAACTGACTCTCTAGAAGATTTTCAAATTACCAATACTAGAGAGGACTATCGCATTCATTGTGGTGAACGACCTATTGTGCGATTAAATTCTTCTGACGAATTCGTTGTTACATCTTCTGAATCAACCGTTGGACCTTCTCCCGGTGTAGTAGGCCGAGATCCTTTTTGGTCATATGATTTTCGACGAGTCCTTTTTGGTACTGAGTCACCCATAGTCTATGAAATCAACCCTCCAGTCTCCTCTAAGACAAAACTACACCAGAGACTACCACTTATAATTTTTTTCTCCCTCCTGAGATGGCCCATATCGCAAATACTACGAGTGTCCAAACCGAAATTACTGCAGCTACTCTTGCTCCTATCAATAACCAGCGAATGCCTGATGTCAACCTGACGTTACCACCCAGTTACCATGTGTTGAATGCTTTGTTGAATGCTTCCAATCCAACACCTCTGCAAACCCCAGCCGGTTCTCTAGGTGGTCCTCCTTTTCCTGGGCATCCTATTCCCGGTTTTATCTCGGCACTCCCTCCATTTCCTTCTGGAAATCCTAATCCTAGTGGCACTATCCCGACTGTTGCACCAAACCCGCAGATGCCTGTTGGTGGACAAGGTGGTACGGTTCCTTTTCCTTTTCCCGGGAACAACACAGTTACTACATAAACTATGGTTGGCACACAACTTTCGGGTGGAACTATACCTACGGTAGGGGGACCCGCCTCACCTTTTGGACAAAATATACCTCCTGAATTGGCCCAGTATTGGAATCATCTTTTACAAAACTTTCCTCAAAATGCTAGGGGGCAGCAACCTGTCCCTACTATCGGCCAACCTTATCCAGGTATACCTAATCCTATTTGGGGTTAGGGTCACACTACTCAACCTCAGATCCCTACTCAAACTCAAGGTCACAATCCTGGGGGCTACTATCCTATCCAGCCACCACCGAATCAACCAGGGTATTCCCTCTACGGATAGACTGCTTATGGCCCTACTGGTTTTCCGACCGGGATTCCACCCCAAAGTCATCAGTACCCACAAGTAAAATGACAATTACCTTTTCTTGCTACTTTGGATTTTCCAGATTTGTCTCGGATTCTCAATGATCCTATTCGTCACTCTCCCCAGTGGCCTGCTATTCCCGCCAAGCTTCCATCGGACATTCCGAAGTTCGATGGCAAGGTAGGAGAGGACCCAAATAATCATGTTATGACTTTTCACTTATGGTGTTCATCCAACTCGTTGATGGATGACTCCATTCATCTACATCTTTTCCAACAAACCCTCACCGGTTCTGCTGCGAAGTGGTATATTGAATTGCCACGAGGTTTCTTTTCTGATTTCAACACCTTAGCTATGGCTTTTCTTACACATTACCAATTACCAATCCGTTATGATACTGGGACTGAGATATTGACTTCCTTCAAACAGACTAAAGGCACTCATATATCGGATCATATTCATGATTGGCAAAGGAGGCAACATCTCATTAAACTTGAACTCCCTGATCAGTTACTAGCCGAATGGTTTACGAAATCCTTCATTAACGAAATAGGTAAAGACATTGCTATGGGTGGTGTTGTTACAGAGGAGCAGGCTATAAGTCGGGCTCAATATCTTGACCTCGTTTATTCACAAACGGGAACACTTTACGATTTGCTACCTGAATTACCTCGTCCTGGTACTTCCATCACTTCCACAGCTCCGACCGCCTCACATGCAACTGATGGTGTGATTCGTACTGCTCATACCCACTCACATTCTGTTTCCTCTACAACCCCTAAATCCAATTTTTCTAATGTTCCAAGTGCTCCGTCTCCTTCCACTTCCACCGGTAAAACTTCTAAAGTGAACGTTGTTCAATCTACCCCGACCGGTAAAAATAAATCAAAGAAAGGGAGAGGTAAGAATAAGGAGAGTAAAAATAATAATCAAATTGAGCAAACTAAAACTCCTCTTGTTGAAGATCGGGATAAGCGTAAGCCACGATATCCTTGCCTTATATGTGGGGACAATCACTACACGAAGGATTGTCCTCGATGTGCCGAGGTTACTAAATTCCTTCAAGGAACACTGAAACCCCTCGACGTGCCGAGGTTACTAAATTCCTTCAAGGAACACTAAAACCCTCTACGCTAGCAGTCTTGTCGCAACCCTTCCCGTCTCAACAACAGGCTTAGTTGGTCATCCATGACCAACCGTCTACTTCTACGACATCATATGTTTTGATGTATACTGGTGATTCTATGAAAAATAATGTTGCACTCAAGACTAGAGCCAAAGACTATACTCCATCTAAGGAGAAGGTTGACGATCCACCTCTGACTTTGGTACAACCCTCTCCATCGAATCCACCTACCAACGGTCCTCTTCATCTCGAATGACCGAGCCTTGATACATTTCTAAGACCACCCCCGAAAGGAGTCGTTAATAAATCATCTTTCAATCCTCATGCTCATGTGGCCCAGAGCTATAGCATTGTCGAAGATCTGGCCCAAGCACCTTTAGCGATGTCTGCCCTTGAAGTCCTCCAGTCTTTTCCTACACAACGAAGGGCTCTGTTGAAAGCTATGGGTGGAATTGATCCAATAAATACGAATTTGATAGTTTTTGACTTGGAAGATCATATTCCAAGGTTACCCCCTCAGCTTGCGTTTCAGATACAAGTTGTTGTTTCTGACAAGAATATTTGTTGAACTGTTATAGATGAGGGTGCCTCTACGTGTGTAATGTCTTTCGCTTGTTGGAAATCCATCGGATCTCCTCCTTTAAATGAATCACAAAATACTTTGAAAGCCTTCAATGGCTCTGGTTTTAAGACTTACAGTGTTCTTCCATCGTTGCCTATTACTCTAGAAGGTAAGATAGTCCAAGTTGAAGTGGAAGTTTTCGATGCACCCCTGGATTATAATCTCCTACTTGGTCGTAGCTAGATTGATTCTATGCGCGCTATTGTATCAACACTTTTCCATGTCGTACGATTTCCTCATCAGGGAAAAGTGGTTACGGTTGATCAACTTGCCTTCTTTAATTCTGATACTCGTATTGGCAATGTGTCATTCATAGCTGAAACCCCTCCAGGTTACGAGAATGTCGGTGTCGACCTTTTAAAGGACTCTTCGTTAATGGGAACTTTCCCCATACCACCCCCACCCGATTTTTCGTGCCCGTCAGTTGCTTCTATTAATATGATCTCCGTTGTACCTCATGAGCTTCCGGTGTCTTCTGACCCTTGGATCATCCTTGACCCAGGAGATCATACTCATTTCGACGACATCATGTCGTTAAGTTCGGTTGAGTCTGCTTATCAAGCCATTCAATCAGAAACACTTTCTACACCTTCTTTTGATGAGTTGTCTCCCGATCCTTTCCATGTCATCTTTCCCACTTACGAGATGATCATGTCCATCATGGAGGACACTCCTTGGGATGATGGACATCATTGTTCTATACTATTTCTGGAACAACAGACTCTCGAGAATTACCAATGGATTTCAACTACGTCGACCGTTGTTGTCATATCGACTGTTCCCGGATCTACACATGATGTGTTTGCCGAAGGGAACCTCAGTAATATATCTCCCATTATTCTCATTGATATATTAGTTAAACCTGGGATAGTTGAAAATGTTCACGTTGGAGCTTCATGTTCTCCAGATGAAATCGTCACTTATACATCTCTGTTCAAAGAATTTCATGACATCTTTGCCTGGATCTATGAAGAGATGCCAGGTATCGACCCTTCTATTGTTGTACATGAGATAAAGACATACCCCAGAGCTAAATCAGTCCGGAAGCGCCTTCGTCCGGTCCATCCATGTAAAGTGGAAACTATCAAACTCGAAGTTGAAAAACTTCTCAAAGCTGGTTTTATTTATCTTGTGGCTTTGATAGAATGGGTTTCCAACCTTGTACCGATTGATAACTAAGGTGGTAGTATACGTGTCTGTGTTGATTATCGGGATATTAACAAAGCCTATCCAAAGGACAACTTTCCAACCCCTTTCGTCAACTAGATCATTGATGATTGTGCCGGAAGTGAAATCTTTTCTCTCATGGATGGTTTCTCCAGCTATAATCAAATTAACATCGCTCTTGAGGACCAACATAAAACTTCTTTTATTTTTCCTTGGGGTACTTTCGCCTATAGGAAACTTCCCTTTGGTCTTAAGAACATGGGCGAAATGTTTCAATGTGCTATGTCTTATGCGTTTCACGATATAAAGCATATCATCCAACCTTATTTGGACGATTTACCAACTCATTCTTTACGTCAAGTCGATCACCCCAATCATCTTTGAGAAATTTTCGTTCGTTGTTGGTTCTATCACATTTGTTTAAATCCTCATAAATGTGTCTTTTGCGTAGAATCTAGCTATCTTCTAGGTTTCATTGTTTCCTGTCAAGGGATCCGGGTAGATCCTCTTAAGGTTGAGGCGATTCTTAATCTCCCTCCTCCTTCTTCACTGCGCCAGTTACAAAGTTTGCAGGGGAAAGAAAACTTTCTTCGTCGTTTCATACCTAATTATGCCGAGATTACTCGTGGTTTTACACGCCTTCTAAAGAAGGGTTCAGAGTTTGTCTGGGATACTGTTGCCAATAATGCTTTTGAGGCTTTGAAGTTGTCCCTCACGAAAGCTCCACTTCTCTTTCCTCCTGATTATAGTCGTGATTACTTTCTTTATCTTGCTACCTCAGAGTATACCATCGGCATGGTTCTCGTTCAAGAGGATGATGCACACGACGAAAATGTTTTTTATTACTTGAGTCGAAGTCTCACATCAAATGAAATCAAGTATCAACATGTTGAAAAACTTGCTTTGGTTGCCGTTCAAGTTGTTCAACACTTTCAGCATTATATCCTTTCAAGGAAAACTACAGTGATTTCTCATTGCAACCCTATACAACACATTTTGACTCGTGAATTGCTAGGGGGAAAGTACTCCAAATGGATTGTCATACTCCAGGAGTTTGACTTGGAGTTCAATCGAGCCACGTCTAAGAAATCCTTAGTTTTCGTTGAATTGATATGTGATTTTCCTGACTCAGCCACGGAAAATGTAGCAGTAGATTCATTACCTGATGAGTCTCTTTTCCTTATAATCACTGACGATCTTTGTTATGGAGATATCATTATATATCTCCAAACCCAAAATTTTCGGCTTTCCTTGTCTAGCACCGAACGACGTCATATCCACTATCAAGCGCGTCAATATATTATCCTCGGGGATACTCTTTACTGTCGGGGAATTGATTCTGTTTTTCGACATTGCCTGAATTTTGACGAAGCCAAGAAAGCTTTGAATGACTTCCATTCCATAGCATGTGGTGGTCATATGTCTGGGTTGTTGGAAATACTAAAAATAACTGAAAGGCGGGGTGAATCAGTTGTTTATGAGCTTAAACAATTTTATTCCTTTTAAAACCTTATTAATCTTTCTTCAAGTGATCATCGACAATACACAGTATATGGACAGTAAAAATAAAGAACATTAGTCACACATAAAGTATACACAGAGACAATTTTTCATGAGGAAACCCATAAAGGGAGAAAACCTCTTCTTCTTCGAAATGATAGGCAGTTTTTTCAGTTCTGTACATCATCTACAATTGAGCACCAACTCAATGTGAGGCTGCTACCTCTGTTTTACAAGCTGCAACTTGTTTGAGAGCACCAACTCTCTGGTTTCTCTAGCACCCACTAGAAGGAAGCACCAACTTTCTGAATATTCCAGCACCAACTGGATGGAAGCACCAACTTCCTGAAAGTTCCAGCATTAACTGGATGGAAGCACCAACTTCCAGTTACGCAGGCTCCAACCTGTATAACAGAGAACACTTGTTCTCCCTAGCACCACCCTGCCACCCTGGTTTCTCTAGATGTAACCAGATGGAAGCTACAACTCCCTGTGTTCAAGAACCCACTTGAACTTCTGAGGAAAACAGTCCTCCCGAGCACCTCCCAACCACCCTTTAATATTAATGGCTAAATACACATTCAACTTTACAGATAAATCAGTTCTTACCAATTTTTCTTTGTTCTGTAAATCTGTTCTTCTATTCACTGTTCTGTTGCTCTTCTCTTCCTCTGTTTGTTCAGCAGGTATGCTCTCCATCGATTTTTTTGTGCTCTCCTTTTGCTCTGCTTCAACTTGTTCAGTTATTATTCTCTGCATTTTCTCTTTCTATCATTCTGCTATACTTCTTCTCTTTCTGTCATTCTTCTCTTATGTTCAATCTACTTCTGCGCATTATCTCATCTATTTTTCTTACCGTTTCATTCTTTTTCACATCCTCAACAACCAACCAGACACAGTCTGTTACGTCTTATTTTATACACACCAAAACAACTTTTCAACTTCCCAACTCCTTGGAGAAACTGACGACAACTATTCCGGCCAACTGAAATGCCAACTGATCGACAAATAATTTGCAATCATGAGTCCGTTTCACTAACGTATTTGTAACTGGAAGAGTTAATGTATGAGAAAGAAAAACAACCCTCTGATCACATTCAAACCTTATCTGCACCGTTGGATAATCTTCATTATTATTGCCTTTTAAATCAGGTTTCAACACTTTCATACGCTAGCCCTCCTGAGCTTATCTCCTAGTCAACATGACCACAACCTTACCTTGTCGGGGCTATGGGGTTTGTGATGCCTCAATGCATACACCTGCGTGATTCCCGATCGCCCAAATCCCGATGCTCCTTTCATACGCTAGCCCTCCTGAGATTGTCTCCCGGTCAACGTGACCGTCACTCCGTGACCACAACCTTACCCTGTCAGGGCTACGGGGTTTGTGATGCCTCAATGCATACACCCGCATGATTCCCGATCATCCAAATCCTGATGCTCCTTTCATACGCTAGCCCTCCTGAGCTTAGCTCCCGGTCAACGTGACCGTCACTCCGTGACCACAACCTTACCCTGTCGGGGCTACGGGTTTTGTGATGCCTCAATGCATACCCACATGTGATTCCCGATTTTCCAGATCCCGACTCTCCTTTCATACATTAGCCCTCCTGAGCTTGGCTTCCGTTCAACATGATCGTCACTCTGTGACCACAAACTTACCCTGTCGGGGCTACGGGGTTTGTGATGCCTCAATGCATACACCTGCGTGATTCCCGATCATCCAAATCTCGACGCTCCTTTCATACGCTAAAATCTTCCACCTTTCCTCCTGATAGTTGGTGTGGCCCCACACGCCTAGGCCTTATCGGGAAATCGCGTATCGCGATTTTCCAATGCATGAAACCTTTTCTCCCGGGATCTCTGATATCCTGATTCTCCGATGAAGAAAATCAATGGTCCAGATCTCATTCTTGCTTTAACGGCTGCGATTAAATCATGAAATTACATATCATGATTTTGGGTTTCTTGTTGACAAGTGAATTGGACATTTCAAAGTCCCGATCCCCGATTCTCCGATGAAGCCTCCTGTCGAGGTTCTCTCGGTGGCGCCCAATCGCTGCCACGCATCCTTCCAAATGGACGGTCCCGATTATGTCGGGATTTCGAGACTTTCAATGTCCCGTTTCTCACGACCTTGAGAACTTCGATATCCCGATGGCTTATCCTCCCACGCAGCTTCTACTGATCTGATGGCTGTCGGACTTTCAGAAAAATTGAATGGGATCCAACGGTCACTGACTCTTCTCCTCTTGATTATTGTTGCGCTGCTATTCATTGTTGTTGTACTCAAACCATCACTGCAACCACAACTGTACTTGCCATCAATGACAAGTATACATTGATTCGTTGTCTGTTAACTGAATTTGCCAACAATCTCCCCCTTTGGCATTGATGGCAACACTTGCATTCAAACTCAACTCTCCTCTGCATTCGACCATTTAAACTCTCCTCTGCATTTGGCCATTCAGGCTCGACTTTGTTCCTAAAACATTTCAAACTCGACTCCTTTCTCCCCCTTTGACATCAATGTCAAAGAAGAAACATTCTTTCACTGATCTTGTTGCAGAACATAATCCCCCTGTCATATATAAACATCTAGAAAAGACACTAGATATTCAATAAATAATCCCCCTGACTAGGTGAACATTTTAAACACCAGAAATCATAACCCCCAACTTTTGACAAAGATATCCAAAAGGGGTCGTTGCTAATGGTTTGGTAAAAATATCAGCAATTTGTTCTGTAGACGGTATATAATTCAGTTGAACAATTCTTTTTGTAACTTGTTCTCAGAGAAAATGATACTTGATTGGAATATGCTTAGTCTTGGAATGAAGAACAGGATTCTTGGAGACACTAATGGAACTTGTATTATCACAATGAATTGGAATAGGATCAGTGTAAGTTAACCTTCTTATCTGCAAGAGTTTGTATCATCCATAAAATTTGTGTGCAGCAAGTAGCAGCAACAATGTATTTTACCTTTGTAGTGGATAATGAAATAGATCCTTGCTTCTTACTAAGCCATGCAACTAATGAGTCACCCAAAAAGAATGCTCCTCCACTGGTGCTTTTTCTCTCATCAACACAGTTTGCCCAGTCTGCATCTGAATAAGCAGTTAACTGGAAGTTCTGATTTCTAGGATACCACAGTCCATAAGTCATTGTTCCCTTCAAGTATTTAAATATTGTCTTGACAGCTGCCAAATGACTTTGTTTAGCAGCAGACTGAAAACGACCTACCATTCCAACAACTTGCATTATATCAGGACAGGATGTTGTGATGTACAAAAGACTACCTATCATTGAACGATATGTCCTTTGATCAACATCAGGTGAGATATCATCTTTTCTTAGCTTGCAACTAACCACCATAGGTGTGCTGACTGTAGAGGAATCTTCCATCTGAAATTTCTTCAATATCTCTTTCAAATATTTTTCTTGAGAAATAAAAATTCCTGCAGAGCTTTGTTTTACTTGTAACCCAAGAAAATATGA
>ML780374.1:67682-149176 GCA_009831015.1 Picea engelmannii | reverse complement strand
TTTCCTTCCATTCCATCTTGATGGCTGATTTTCTTTCTTTGTCTCTGCAGAGTGACTGTTGTCAATGTTTGAGGATTTGACAAACTTGATAGATTCTGTGTTACTTGGATGATCACTACTTGATCCTTCTTCATATCCCAATACAACTTTCAGATTTGAATTTATTTGCTGATTTAGAATGGAGGTTAATTCTTCTGATGCTTTTATACTTGGCAGATTTTGATGATATAGTCCTTTGAATTTCTCCATTTCTTTTCTAGTCTTTACTATTTCTTCTTCTAGAGTTTCACACCTGAGTTTCTTCTCTGACAGTTGTTGTTTCAATATGTCTTCTATCTTCTTTGTCTCTTCTAATTCCACTTTCAGCAGAGCAAAATCTTCATCAGGTTTTTTATTGTCTTTTTCAAACTGTGTTAACACTTGTTTTAGCTTTCTGTTTTTAGATCTGAGTCTATCAATTTCTTCCAGTGCACTGATTAGTTCTCCTTCCAAATCCAACACAACTTCTTCCTCATTATCATCACTGCCTGTTCTTTTATTATCATGATCCTCTTTGGCCATAAGTATGAATTCATTTGCCTTATCTTCACCGGATGAGTCACTATCGGTGTCTTCTGAGGAATTGTCATTATTTGCAACCTAAATTTTCTTCCTATTATATTTCTTGTACTTGTACTTATTTTCATCGTTAGAGTTCTGGTCCCTTTTCTGATGGGGACACTTAGAAGCAAAATGACCTATCTTACCACAGTTAAATCATTTGAAGGGAAACTTCACTTGATATTTTCCTGATCCTTTCGTTAACCTTCTCACAAATTTTGCCTCAATATCATCTAATTCTGAATCAGTATTCTTGTCTGCTTTAAAAGATGCTTCTCTAGTACTGGATTTATCTTTGTTAATTCTCATTTCATATGTAGTTAGAGTTCCTAGAAGTTGATGAATCGACAGAGTTTTAAGATCATTCAATTCTTCAATTGCAGAGACTTTTGGATTAAATTTATCAGGCGGAGATCTTAAAATCTTCTGAACTAAGAGTGAATCATCAATTGTCTCACCTAGACCCTGCATGGCATTTACAAGTTCTTCAACTCTTAAAAAATACTTGCTAATTCCTTCATCTTCATTCATCTTTAGTTGTTCAAATTTCAATCTGTATGTTTGAAGTTTGGCCTCTTTTACTTTCTCATTTTCTTCATAACTGTTAATAAGTTTATCCCACATTGCTTTGGCAGTATCAAGATGCATCACCTTTACAAACTCATCTTCAGCAAGTCCATTCAAGATAGCATTCATCCCCTTAGCATTAAAACTAAAATCTAACTTATCATCCTTGTTGGCTAGCACAACAAGCTTTGTATATCCAGTCTCTACTACATCCTAGACATCAGCACCCAAGGCCATTAAGTATGTTCTCATTCTAATCTTCCAGAAGGAAACATTTGTTCCATCAAACAGAGGGGGCTTAGAGTTTGAAGTCCCTTCATGACTTGACATGTTTAAGCTTACAAATATACCTTTAAATAAAAAGGAACCCGCTCTGATACCAATTGTTGGAAATACTAAAAACAACTGAGAGGAGGGGTGAATCAGTTGTTTATGAGCTTAAACAATTTTATTCCTTTTAAAACCTTATTAATCTTTCTTCAAGTGATCATCAACAATACATAGTATATGGACAGTAAAAATAAATAACATCAGTCACACATAAAGTATACACAGAGACAGATTTTTCATGAGGAAACCAATAAAGGGAGAAAACCTCTTCTTCTTCGAAATGATAGCCAGTTTTTTCAGTTATGTACATCATCTACAATTGAGCACCAACTCAATGTGAGTCGACTACCTCTGTTTTACAAGATGCAACTTGTTTGAGAGCACCAACTCTCTGGTTTCTCTAGCACCCACTAGAAGGAAGCACCAACTCCCTAAATATTCCAGCACCAACTGGATGGAAGCACCAACTTCCTGAAAGTTCCAGCACCAACTGGATGGAAGCACCAACTTCTAGCTACACAAGCTCCAACCTGTATAACAGAGAACACTTGTTCTCCCTAGCACCACCCTGCCACCCTGGTTTCTCTGGTTGCAACGAGATGGAAGCTACAAATCCCTGTGTTCAAGCACCCACTTGAACCTCTGCCCTCCTGAGCTTAGCTCCTGAGCTTAGCCTTTTAAATTGGGTTTCAGCACTTTCATACGCTAGCCCTCCTGAGCTTAGCTCCTAGTCAACGTGACCGTCACTTCGTGACCACAACCTTACCCTGTCGAGGCTATGGGGTTTGTGATGCCTCAATGCATACACCTGCATGATTCCCGATCGTCCAAATCCCGATGCTCCTTTCATATGCTAGCCCTCCTGAGCTTGGCTCCCGGTCAATGTGACCATCACTCCGTGACCACAACCTTACCCTGTCGGGGCTACGGGGTTTGTGATGCCTCAATGCATACACCCACGTGATTCTCGATCGTCCAAATCTCGACGCTCCTTTCATACGCTAGCCCTCCTGAGCTTAGCTCCCGATCAACGTGACCGTCACTCCGTGACCACAACCTTACCTTGTCGGGGCTACGAGGTTTGTGATGCCTCAATGCATATGCCCATGTGATTCCCGATCATCCATATCCCGATGCTCCTTTCATACACTAGCCCTCCTGAGCTTGGCTCCCGGTCAACGTGACCATCACTCGGTGACCACAACCTTACCCTGTCGGGGCTATGGGGTTTGTGATGCCTCAATGCATACACCCACGTGATTCTCGATCATCCAAATTCTGACGCTCCTTTCATATGCTAAAATCTTCCACCTGTCCTCCTGACAGTCGGTGTGTCCCTACACTCCTAGGCCTTATCGGGAAATCGCATATCGTGATTTTCCAATGCACGAAACCTTTGCTCCCGGGATCTCCGATATCCCGATTCTCCGATGAAGAAAATCAACGATCTAGATTTCATTCTTGCTTTAACGGCTGCGATTAAATCGCGAAATCACATATCGCAATTTCAGGGTTCTTGCTGACAAGTGAATTGGACATTTCAAAGTCTCGAGCTTCTCCCGGTGGCGCCTGATCGCTGCCACGCATCCTTCCAAATGGACAGTCCCGATTATGTCAGGATTTTGAGACTTTCAATGTCTCATTTCTCATGACCTTTAGAACTCCGATCTCCCGATGGATTATCTCCCACGCAGCTTCTACAGATCTGATGGTTGTCGAACTTTCGAAAAAATTGAATGGGATCCAACGGTCACTGACTCTTCTCCTCCCTATTATTGTTGCGCTACTATTCATTGTTGTTTTACTGAAACCATCACTGCAACCACAACTATACTTGCCATCAATGACAAGTATACGTCGATTCGTTGTTTGTTAACTGAATTTTCCAACATGGGTATGCTACTGCCCAGAAGATCTTACGTGCAGGATATTTTTGGCCTTCCTTGTTCAATGACTGCATTACTGATGTTCAGAAGTGCCATGCCTTCCAGACCTACAATCAAAAAATTCAGTCGCATCCTGCTCCCGTTCATCCTGTGGTCTCAGTTGGTCCTTTTTCAAAATGGGGCATTGCCCTCACTCGACCGAGGGGCATGGTTACATCATTGTAGCTATTGATTACTTTACAAAATGGGCCGAGGCGATGCCAACATTTGATAATACTGGAAATACTACAATGTTGTTTCTTTTTAACCATGTCATAGCTCATTTTTGTGTTCCTCAAGCTATCGTTACTGATCACGGTAGTCATTTTAGGAATTTTATGATGTCTGAACTTACGGAAAAGTTGGGTCTTCGTCATGATAACTCGACACCCTATTATCCGCAAGCTAATGGCCAAGTCGAAGCAATCAACAAAGTTCTTATAACTATGATTCGACAGATGATAGGAATTCATAAAACCAGCTGGCACACGATGTTGTTTTCGACATTGTGGGCATATCGGACATCAGTTAAATCCGCTACGGGGTTTACGCCCTTTCGATTAGTCTATGGCGTGGAAGCCATTCTTCTGATAGAATGTGAGATACCCTCTCTGAAGCTAGCTGTCGAACTCTTACCCAATACCTCTGCTGAAGAAGAGTGTCTATTGTATTTGATGCGATTGGATGAAACTCGACGTGACGCTACTCTAGTAATAGAAGTCCAGAAGAAACGCATTAAGGCACAGTATGAAAAGCATGTCAAGCTTCGTGTTTTCTCTGAAGTTGATCTTGTTCTTCTGTATGACTAGGATAAACATGTCTTAGGAGCTGGGAAATTCAAACCAATGTGGTGTGGTCCTTATATTGTTCGCAGAGTTTTGGAAAAAGGAGCTTATGAGCTGGTTGATTATGATGGTATACCTTTGAGTGAACCCATAAATGGGTTGTACTTGAAGAAGTACTATGCATAAGTTATTTGTGCACAAGTACTTGTATTTTTATGTATCATACTTTGTGTGCGTTACTATAGTTTTCTTTTGACGTTATCTGGTCTCTGCCCTTATGTGATATTGTGTTTGATTGCTAGATGTCAGGAACTTCACTAACCTATATTGGCTTCGCTGATGGTGCTATTCGTAGTACTCAAAACCTAGCTTCCGCTGCATGGGCAATCTATGCCCCAATCAATGAACTTATATCTTTACGAGGTGTATGTCTTGGTCGTGCAACCAACAACATTGTTGAGTATAGCGTCGTTATTGAATTATTGGTTGATGCTATCTCGCTTGGAATCCGTCATTTGGTTGTGCAACTCGACTCGCAGCTTGTGGTACTACAACTAAGTAATGTCTACTCTATTCAAAGTCCTACTTTATTACAAGTATATTTGCAAATTCACCTCTTGGAACGATATTTTGATCACATTAAATATCAGCATATTCCTATATGTCTTAATACATTAACAGATGCATTGGCTAATTATGTATTGGATAGACATTTGAACCATTTATAAATCAAACACATTTAAATTCACACAATATAAAGTAAACCGGTAGAAGCCATCTATATATAACAATCAAAAGAGTTTGTTGTTTTTACAAAAAGTTTGTCCGAAGACCAAAATATCAAAAAGTGAAGCTTATAGCTTCTACAAAGTAACGTCATGGATGACGTTCACGGTAACACACTAATGCCCTAGCTACTCTGCGAAGCAGTCGACCCATAGCTGCGGATACCCCTACAGTGTAATGCTGATCGCGTCATGGAACCTCTTCCAGAGTCATATCTGGAATGTCTGCTATCAGGCCTTTTAATTTTTGTTCCACCACCTGGTAATCTTCGACATACTATGGTAATACTGCTGTTGCTTCTCCTCATCGCTGGATAGGAGAAGTACCAAGTGGTCTATATGGTCCAGCATCTGTGTTATCAACAAACATTTGGTGTTAGTCTTCAAATGAATACATAAAACAAAAACATTCAAATATGATTAAAATTCAAAAACATTTGAAAAAAAAAAGAGAAAATTTGTGTACTTCTTACCGAGGTCTCCCCACTGAGCATCCTCAGGCAGTGAAAGATCTGGATCTCCTCAGAAATCCAACCCGTCATAGGCGTAGTCATTGACCATCAGCATCTGGTTTTGCAACCAGTCAAAGAAAATATTGTCATATTTGACGATTGGTCCTGCCACATGACAGGCCATAAGCTGACACCATCGCAACATCCTCGGATCTCTAGGACCCGGAAAGTCCCACTCAACCTGTAGTCTGAATACGGGGACTCTCTCGAGGAAGAAAGACACTAGTAAAGATCCATATCCAAATTGTTTCAGTTCACCCCGCTTGCACTTGGTTAGTTGTCTTTTGATACTACGCAACACTGCATCAGCCCAGTTAAATACTCGGGGCTCAGTACACTCGATGGCGTACTGGAAATAGCTATGTAATGCCATATGGGGAGCAGTGCTCCTAGCCATCTGAGCAATCGTGAAGAGAATAGTGTGGAGAGTCAAGTCTGTTACTCCCCAGATTGTCACTTTCCCTTTCTTTCTTTTGGCCTCAGGTACGCAGTATTGATTGCAATATTCACTCATTTTTAACCCGCCAGCTCTGCTGCCAGTCAAACTGACATAAGACCCGCGCCTGGATAATTCGGTCAAGAAATATATGTCCTCGATGTCAATGGATAATGTGTGAGCTCCTACATTGAAAACTTGCTGGTATGGATCCCACATACGAACTAGATACTCCAGTAATCAGACTTGGGCTCTCATGCCCGGGATACATAAGTATTTTAAGAGACCGCAATCTCTTAATGCAGTTATGGTGGGAGGATGATTCTTGGCATTTGTATTATCTTCCTCATGTTCTCGTTCTCACCACTCAAGCACCATGTTTGTGGCTATTTACCTGCATAAGAAACATACAAAGAATATTAATGATCTTATTCATGAAATGAATCTTTTTCATTGGCTAAACTTTAAAAAAAAAATTAGTTCTGCATTTCTCACAGGTGCCTTATTATGCACAGTGCGAACACCTCATAGGTGGCTCAAATCCCACCTACGAGAACGAGTCATTCTCGCAGGTCCCGTATGGGCCACCTGCGAGAATGCCTCCATGCATATATATAGTTCAAAAAATCACTTAAAACAACAGTTTTAACCATTGGAATCAAAATTTTAAACCATGGAAAGATCAAGAATGAAGAACTTACCAAAATGCTGCTGACGGTTCATCAAATGATCACTCATAGCTCCCATAAATCAACGTCAAATTCAGAGGGTAAAATGAGGGTTTTTGGAACTCAATGGTGAAAATATGAAATGATATGGTAAAATTGGTTATTTACTCATTTAAATTACTTTTTACTATGTCAATTTGGGTTTTTAATGTTTATTTATTAATTAACCCTAATCACTAATATGAAAATGAGTGTAATGACTTGCAGGTGTGAAACATTGATGATTATGAAAGGGATATGGACATATTTTTCTCCGTTATGATGTGATTCTGATTGTTTTTATGGTTTTTACATAAAACCTCGAGTGTCATTTTGTCTGTTCTTGCGCTCATGAAAAACATGAGAACATGATTGAGCATAGTTTTATCACTTTTTTGGGCTCAACGAGGTTATACGAAAAAGGAACCCCTCTGGAGTTTTCTTTAAGCTCTTTTCAGACTCTCTAAACATGAAAAGATCGTCGAGTGACCTTGCTATTTTCATGCTCGATAAAGTATTTGAAGTACGTGTCTTTCGAGCGATAGTTTAACCCTTTTTCGGTCTCATTGGAATACTGTACGAAAAAGGAACTGAGAGAGTTCTCTTTTAAGTGTTTTTCCTAACTCTATAATCTTGAAAAACCTTCGAGTTTACTATCTCTGGACTCATTAAACAAACATTGACAGACCCGTGATGGGACCGAACCACTCCTTATTATGGTTCGTTAAACATACTTCGAGGGACTCATCCGAAGGATGAGCTTATATTAACAAGCATATGTGATCCTCTTCAAGCTTGCATAAAAATAAAGAGGTACTTGCCAGAAATGGTGGGGGAAATTTTGGGAAAGGGATACATTTCATCTTTGTATTGATTGGCAGTAAGTGTCGCTCTTGAACATGACACCCCCTATTCATCATTTGAAGTCTATTTGGGAAATCCATTCATCTCTCTTCCGTTTGATTGCAAGGTCATTCCATGTGTCATATTTAAGTCAATGATGCCTAATCGTTGGTCATGTCATTCATATGTTTAAGAGAAGTCCATTTGAAACCTATATTGATTCGACCATCAGAAGTTATCCATTCTTTCCGTGTCGGCCTTCCCTATGTCCAGTCCAATTTGCAAAATTCTCCGTTTCACCTTCAAACTCTGTTACTCATTTCATGTCATTGATGGGGGATACATCAAGGCCCTCCTGTGACGAGTTTTGTTCCGTCAAATTCAGCTTATTATCTGGAATCAAGACTTAGAAATTATTTAGTACCTTGGATCTTGCATGCCTCAATGGAAAGTTTCCTCGCTTTCGACAGTGGGTTTACATTATTGACCCCTGATTGAAAGATTTTGTCAGATGTTCGACATCAAATCATCTATTCACATTCGATGGATTGTACTATAGTACCTTGGGAGTCATTGACATCAATGGTGATTTCCCTCGCACTTGTTAACGGTTGCATCAATGACTGGTAATCAAGTGGTTTCTACCATGTTCGACTTCAACACATGTAATCACATGGTTAGATTTGTACTTTGGGTGATGAGATTGAAGACCCTGGATTTCTCTTTATAATCAAGGTTGTGATGGAGTATGTATAATTTGCAACACATAGATCCACTGTGTATGTTTCGTGGCTATGTCGTCTTGATTAAAAACTTGTTGCATAGATGCACAGTGTATTTAGGTGGCTATGTTATATTATGATGGCATGGATCCACAGTGTATGTTTGGTGGCCATGAACTTTGTTTATAATGTCATCAATCTATGATCTTGTTGAATTGGTGTTCATCACCTCCTTCGGGACTCACGACATGGTCTAACAGCCTCCCATGAATCCATTAACTCTGGCGGTGATGAGTTTACTAATCACCTGCGGGTTTTGGTCTAATGACAAACGTTCTACCTTAAAACTGGTATCAGAGTGAAAGGTTATGGGTTCGAGTCCACTCAATTGGTGTTGAGTATCTCAGTTAGTGCTGAGAGCCATCAGTTGGTGCTGAGGGGGAGATTGTTGAATTGGTGTTCATCACCTCCTTCAGGACTCACGACATGGTCTAACAACCTCCCGTGGATCCATTAACTCTGGCGGTGATGAGTTTACTAATCACCCATGGGTTTTGGTCTAACGACAATCGTTCTCCCTTAAAACAAGGGCAAATTCAGTGAACAGACAGTGAATGCTTGTCACTGAAGGCAATAGTGGAGATGGAAGGATAAGAAGGATAAAATCCTTTGGGGATTCGGACGTGAAAGCTCAGGAGGAACAGTATTGAGGAAAACGCGCACAACAAAGCTCAAGATACAAGAGTTTGCAGAGGAGAAGAAAGACAGCGATCCAGTGACCATTGGATCCCATTCAAATTTCTTGAAAGGCCGACAGCTGTCAGATCTGCAGAAGTTGCGAGGGAGAGAAGCCATCAGGAGATCGGAGTTCTCAAGGTCGTGAGAACCGGGACATTGAAAGTCTCAATATTCCGACATAATCGGGATCGTCCATCTACAATGACAGGTGGCAAAGGATCGAGCGTCGTCGAAGTTTTTTCTTATTAGAGAATCGGGAATCGGAGTTTCATGAGTCCCGTGTTCAATTACAACAGAAACCTCGAAATCGCGATGAAAGAAATCCTGACTGAACCTGAACCGTCAGATCAACATGTGATCTAGACCGTCGATCCAACTCATGTCAAATAGGGACACGTGGCACAACCAGGTAATGATAGGTGTCAGGCAGATTCAAAAATTCAGGCACATGAAAGTCACGAATCAGAGTGACACGTGGCAATATTTAACACGTGTCAAACCACGAGTGACGTTAGCAGAGAATCGAGAATCAAGGATTGGGACTTTGAAATGTCCAATTCACTTGAAAATGAAAACTCCAAAATCACGACATGCGATTTTGCGATTTAATCATAGTCGTTAAAAGGAGATCAGATTTTGGACCATTGATTCCAGTTTGTGTCAGAGTTTCGGGGATCGGGATTTCAATATGCAAAGAACACAATGCAACGAAAACCCAGATTTCGCGATATGCGAAATCGCGATGTAATAGAAACCGTCAGATCTAGATATAATCTGGATCATTGATCTATTTTCTACATGGAATTTCGGGTATCGGGTTTTGGTGGTGACAAGAACATAGAACATCAGACATCTTGAAATCACGATACGCGATTTCTCGATAAGGAATATAACATGTGGGCCACCCAGGAGTCAGTGGAGGACAGGTGTAAGGAGTACAGAGTAAGTCGGGGATCAACATATCGTGGGTCCAAGGGGAATATACACATTATCAATGTATATCTCGAAACCTCGACGAGAGGTATGGCGACGGTCATGTGATAGCCGGTCACATGGACCATTGTGTAGCCGGAAGGGGCTAAATCTCGAGAAAGGAGCACATCGGGGATCGGAGAATCGGGGGTTCTGAGTACATGTGCTTCTCAACACCGAAAGTGTCGAAACTGGATTTAAAGGGCAAGGATAATAAAGATTATCCAACAGTGCGGATAAGGTTTGAAAGTGATCAGAGAGATGCTATTCTTTCTCACACATTAACGCTTCAGTTATGAATCCGTTAAGAGAAACAGACTGATAATGACAAATCGGTTAGCATTTCAGTTGCCAATACAAATTTCCTTGTATTGCCTATTGGAAGGGGAAGTGGAATCGTCAAGGAAGTGTGTATAAAAGAAAATGAGCGAGACTGAATTGGGTTGGTTGTTTTGAAGTGAATATGAGATGAAATGCAGAGTAAAAAGAAAGAGAGTAGAGGCATAGCACCATACTGAGAAAATGTGTAGAGCGAGATGAACCGCAAAGCAGAAGAAGAGAAAAATGACAGACAGAGCAGAAGTAGAAATGAATGACAGAAAAAGATTGATGCAGAGAAGACCTGCTAAACAAACAGAAGAAGAGAAGAATTGCAGAACAGTTTGTTGAAGATCAGATACAAAGAGAGATTGGTAAGAATTGATTTATCTGTGTAGTTGTCTGTGTATTCATTTTTTGATATTTTAGGGAGGTTGGGAGGTGCTCGGGGGGACTGTTGTCCTCAGAGGTTCAAGTGGGTGCTTGAACACAGGGAGTTGTAGCTTCCATTCTGGTTGCAGCCAAAGAAACAAGGGTGGAAGGGTGGTGCTAGGGAGAACAAGTGTTCTCTGTTATACAGGTTGGATCCTGTGTAACTTGAAGTTGTTGCTTCCTCTAGTTGGTACTGGAACAATTAGGAAGTTGGTGCTTCCATCCAGTTGGTTCTGGAATATACAGGGAGTTGGTGCTTCCTTCTAGTGGGTGCTAGAGAAACCAGAGACTTGGTGCTCTCAAACAAGTTGCATCTTTTAAAACAGTGGTAGCAGCCTCACATTGAGTTGGTGCTAAATTGTAAATGATGTACATAACTGAAAAAGACTGCCTATCATTTCGAAGAAGAAGAGGTTTTCTCCCTTTATGGGTTTCCTCGTGAAAATCTGTCTCTGTGTGTACTTTATGTGTGACTGATGGTTTTTACTTTTACTATACATATGCTGCATATTGTTGATGATCACTTGAAGGAAGATTAATAATATTTTAAAAAGTATAATATCGTTTAAGCTAATAAACAACTAATTCAACCCCCCTCCTTCTCAATTGTTTTAGTATTTCCAACAATTGGTATCAGAGCGGGTTCCTTTTATTTAAAGGTAGATATGTAAGCTTAAACATGACAAGTCATGAAGGGACTTTGGCCTCTAAGCCCCCTCTGTTTGATGGAACAAATTGTGCCTTCTGGAAGATTAGAATGAGAACATATCTAATGGCCTTGGGTGCTGATGTTTGGGATGTAGTAGAGACTGGATATACAAAGCCTGTTGTGCTAGCCAACAAGGATGATAAGTTAGATTTTAGTTTTAATGCTAAGGGGATGAATGCTATCTTGAATGGACTTGCTAAAGCTGAGTTCGTAAAGGTGATGCAACTTGATACTGCCAAAGCAATGTGGGATAAACTGATTAACAGTTATGAAGGAAATGAGCAAGTAAAAGGTGCCAAACTTCAAACATTCAGATTGAAATTTGAACAACTAAAGATGAATGAAGATGAAACAATTAGCAATTATTTTTTAAGAGTTGAAGAACTTGTAAATGCCATGAAGGGTCTAGGTGATATGTTTGATGACTCACTCTTAGTTCAGAAGATTCTAAGATCTCTGCCTGATAAATTTAATCCAAAAGTCTCTGCAATAGAAGAATTAAATGATCTCAAAACTCTGTCCATTCATCAACTTCTAGGAACTCTAATTGCATATGAGATGAGAATTAACAAAGATAAACCCAGTACTAGAGAAGCATATTTTAAAGCAGACAAGAATACTGATTTAGAATTTGATGACATTGAGGCAAAATTTGTGAGAAGGTTAAAGAAAGGATCAGGAAAATATCAAGGGAAGTTGCCCTTCAAATGCTTTAACTGTGGTAAGATAGGTCATTTTGCATCTAAGTGTACCCATCAGAAAAATGACCAGAACTCTAATGATGAAAAGAAGTACAAGTACAAGAAATATAATAAGAAGAAAAGTTTGGTTGCAAATAATGACAATTCCTCAGAAGACACCGGTAGTGACTCATCCAGTGAAGATAAGGCAAATGAATTCATACTTATGGCCAAAGAGGATCATGATAATGAAATCATAGGCAGTGATGATAATGAGGAAGAAGCTGTGGTGGATTTGGAAGGAGAACTAATCAGTGCACTGGAAGAAATTGATAGACTCAGATCTAAGAACAGAAAGCTAAAACAAGTGTTAACACAGTTTGAAAAAGACAATAAACAACTTGATGAATATTTTGCTCTGCTGAAATGGAATTAGAAGAGGCAAAGAAGATAGAAGACATATTGAAACAAAAATTGTCAAAGAAGAAACTCAGGTGTGAAGCTCTAGAAGAAGAAATAGTAAAGACTAGAAAAGAAATGGAGAAATTCAAAGGACTGTATCATCAAAATCTGCCAAGTATAAAAGCATCAGAAGAATTGACCTCAATTCTAAATCAGCAAAGAAATTCAAAGCTGAAAGATGGATTGGGATATGAAGAAGGATCAAGTAGTGATCATCCAAGTAACACAGAATCTATTAAGTTTGTCAAATCCTCAAACATTGACAACAGTCACTCTGCAGAGACAAAGAAAGAAAATCAGCCATCAAGATGGAATGAAAGGAAAAACCCCAGAACCGAATTTGTAAACCATAAATTTTATCGTCATGAAAGAAATCGACCTCTTCAAAGAAGACAGAATTTTTCAAGGTACAAAAATTTCTTCTATGGTTATTGTTTTTTCTGCTCTAATTTTGGACACAAAGCTATAAATTGTCCTCTAAGATTTAGATATGAACAATCTAGATACTCAATCAATAACTATCTACCACAACAAAGACTGAGACAGCCAAGCAACAAACAATCACAGAGTATGAATCATGTGATGACTGGAAGAGGGACACAGGAGAAACACAACAACAGTTATGAGCATAACAATCGTTATGATCTTTTATTCAGTGAACCAGAATGCTACATCTGTCATAATTATGGACATAAGGCAGCAAACTGTCATTTAAAGAAATATAAACCAGATCAGAATCCCACTGATGAAAATGTCAAAGTCTGGAAGAAGAAAGTAGATGACAAATGTGGACTAGCGCTATCAACCCAAAATAAAAGGAATCCCTGGTATATTGACAGTGGATGTTCCAAACACATGTCTGGAGAAAAAAGTAAGTTTCTAACTCTAAGTGATAGCAAATCAGGGAATGTAACTTTTGGAAATGATGCACCAGGAAAGGTGAAAGGTAAAGGAATTGTGAGTTTGAGTAATGGAAAAAGAAAATCTCAAGATGTGCTGCTTGTAGAGAATTTGAAACATAACCTGCTTAGTGTCAGTCAAGTCTGTGACCGAGGATGTGAAGTTGTTTTTACCTCTAAAGACTGTAAAATCAAATCTGTGGATTCAGGTAATCTAGTTGCAAAAGGCATAAGAACAGAAAACAATGTCTATGTTTTAAAAGAAGAAGAAAAACAAGAATGCAACTTAAGCAAGTATGATGAAAGTTGGTTGTGGCATAGGATACTTGGTCACCTAAATTTTGATCACATAATCAAGATCAAAAACAATGGGGCAATAAAAGATCTTCCGAAGATATCAAAGCCATATGACTCTGTCTGTAAGCCTTGTCAGATAGGAAAGCTTACTCACACTCAATTCAAATCAAAAAACATTCCTTCAACAGAAAAACCTCTCCAGTTAGTACACATGGATCTATGTGGACCATCAAGGAAAGAAGGTACAGGAAAAGAAAATTACTTTATGTTAATTATTGATGACTATTCTAGACTAACTTGGGTAGCCTTTTTGAAAGAAAAATCTGAAGCACTTGAAAAATTCAAAGTGTTTAAGGCCTTGACTGAGAATCAAACAGGAAAAAGGTTAAAGGTAGTAAGGTCTAATAGAGGAGGAGAGTTCAGTTCTGGAAATTTCAAAGAATTCTGTGATAAAAATGGGATCAAAAGAGAGTACACAATTCCAAGGACTCCACAGCAAAACGGAGTTGTTGAAAGGCAGAATAGGTCAGTACAACAAATGGAAAGATATATGATGAATGGAAAGAACATACCTCGACATATTGGGTGGAAGCAATTCATACAGCTGTTCATATCCTTAACAAAGCTCATCTCAGACCACACAGTGACAAGACCCCTTATGGACTTTGGTTTGGAAAACCTGCTTCAATCAAACATTTTAAAGTTTTCGAGAGCACATGTTATATCAAGAACAATGATGAAAATATTGGCAAATATGATGACAGGGCTGATGAAGGTATTTTCTTGGGTTATGCTACAAACAGTAAAGGGTATAGATGCTACAATAAAAGATTGCATAAACTAGTTGACTGTATAGATGTAAAATTTGATGAAGAAATTCCAGTCAGAAATATAAGCAGTGATGAACCAAGAACAAAAGATGCAGTTGAAGATGAAGATGAACAGGTCCAAGGATCAGAAAGAGAAGAGGCTAGATAAGATGAAGATGTGAACATTCAAACTGATACAAGTCAACAGAAATATGCAAAGTCTCCTCTCAGAATTATCAGAAAGAATCATCCTGAAAATCAGATAATTGGAGATATGAATAAAGGAGTTCAGACTAGAAGGAAACTGATTAAGGACACAAAACAATCTCATGTTGCCTTTTTATCTATGATTTAACCTACAAATTTTGAGGAATATAGTCAGGAAGAAGATTGGGTTACAGCAATGAATGAAGAGCTGGATCAAATTGAGAAGAACAATACTTGGGAGCTTGTCCCTAGACCTGAAAATAAGAATGTAATAGGTTACAAATGGGTATTCAAGAATAAAATGAACGAAAAAGGACAAGTTGTTAGAAATAATTCCAGATTGGTCTGTAAGGGATATGCACAAGTGGAAGTTCAGGACTTTGATGAAACATTTTCACCAGTGGCAAGATTAGAAGCTATCAAAATGTTTCTTGCTTATTCTTGTCATAAGAATTTCAAAGTTTATCAGATGGATGTTAAGTCAGCATTTCTTAATGGAGATCTAGAGGAAGAAGTATATATGGAGCAACCTGAAGGATTTTCATTGACAGACAATCCTAATTATGTTTGCAAGCTGAAGAAGCCCTTATATGGACTAAAACAAGCACCACGAGCGTGGTATTACAGACTGGACAAATTTCTACAAAAAGGGTTCAAGAAAGGTACTGTTGACAGTAACCTTTACATTAAAACTGAAGGTGATGTTTTACTAGTTGTTTTGGTTTATGTAGATGATATTTTTTTTGGTTGTACTAATCAATCATCTGTCCAGTGGTTTTCTAATTCTATGCAAATAGAATTTGAAATGTTTATGATAGGAGAACTGTCATATTTTCTTGGCCTACAAGTAAAACAAAACTCTGCAGGAATTTTTATTTCTCAAGAAAAATATTTGAAATAAATATTGAAGAAATTTTAGATGGAAGATTCTTCTACAGTCTGCACACCTATGGTGGTTGGTTGCAAGCTGAGCAAAGATGATATCTCACCTGATGTTGATCAAAGGACATATCGGTCAATGATAGGCAGTCTTCTGTACATCATAGCATCACGTCCTGATATAATGCAAGCTGTTGTAATGGTAGGTTGCTTCCAGTATGATCCTAAACAAAGTCACTTGGTAGCTGTCAAAAGAATATTCAAATATTTGAAGGGAACAATGAAATATGGACTGTGGTACCCTAGAAATTAGAATTTCCAGTTAACTACCTATTCAGATGCAGACTGGGCTAACTGTGTTGATGAGAGAAGGAGCACTAGTGGAGGAGCATTTTTTCTGGGTGACTCATTAGTTGCATGGGTTAGTAAAAAGCAAGGATCCATTTCATTATCCACTACAGAGGCAGAATACATTGCTGCTGCTACTTGCTGCACACAGATTTTATGGATGATACAAACTCTTGCAAATTTGAAGGTAACTTACACTGATCCTATTCCAATTCATTGTGATAACACTAGTGCCATAAGTGTCTCCAAGAATCCTATTCTTCATTCCAAGACTAAGCATATTCCTATAAAGTATCATTTTCTCAGAGAACAAGTGTCAAACATAATTGTTCAACTGAACTATATACCCTCTACAGAACAGAATGCTGATATTTTTACCAAACCATTAGCTGCGACCCCTTTTGGATATCTTCGTCAAAAGCTGGGGGTTACAAACTCTTGTGTCTAATATGTGAACCTGGTCAAGGGGAGTGCTTATTGAATATCTGGTGAATTTCCTAAATGTTTATAGATGACAGGGGGAGTCTGCTTTGCAACAAGATCAGAGGAAGATTGTTTCTTCTTTGACATTGATGTCAAAGGGGGAGAGAGGAGTCAAGTACAAATGGTCGAATGCAGAGGAGAGTTGGGTCTGAATGCAAGCATTTCCATCAATGCCAAAGGGGGAGATTGTTGGCAAATTCAGTGAACAGACAGCGAATGCTTGTCACTAAAGGAAACAGTGGAGATGGAAGGATAAGAAGGATAAAATCCCTTGGGGATTCAGACGTGAAAGCTCAGGAGGAACAGTATTGAGGAAAACACGTGCAACAAAGCTCAAGATACAGGAGTTTGCATAGGAGAAGGAAGAAAGAGATCCAGTGACCATTGGATCCCATTCAAATTTCCCGAAAGGCCAACAGTCGTCAGATCTGCAGAAGCTGTGAGGGAGATAGGCCATCAGGAGATAGGAGTTCTCAAGGCCATGAGAACTGGGACATTGAAAGTCTCGATATTCCAACATAATCGGGACCATCCATCTGCAAGGACAGGTGGAAAAGGATCCGGCGCCATCGGAGTTTTTGCTTATCGGAGAATCAGGGATCAAAGTTTCATGAGTCCCGTGTTCAATTACAACAGAAACCCCCAAATCGGGATGAAATAAATGTCGACTGAACCTGAACCGTCAGATCAACATGTGATCTAGATCGTTGATCCAACTCACGTCAAATAGGGACACATGGCACAACCAGGTAATGACAGGTGACAGGCAGATTCAAAACTTCAGGCACATGAAAGTCATGAATCAGAGTGACACATGGCAATATTTAACACGTGTCAAACCACGAGTGACGTCAGCAGAGAATCGAGAATCGGTGATCGGGACTTTGAAATGTCTAATTCACTTGACAACGAAAACTCTGAAATCGCGACATGCGATTTTGCGATTTAATCATAGCCATTAAAAGGAGATCATATTCTAGACCATTGATTCCAGTTTGTGTCAGAGTTTCGGGGATCGGGATTTCAATATGCAAAGAACACAATGCAACGAAAACCCAGATTTCACGATATGCGAAATCGCGATGTAATAGCAATCGTCAGATATAGATATAATCTAGATCGTTGATCTATTTTCTACATGGAATTTCTGGGATCGGGTTTTGGTGGTGACAAGAACATAGAACATCAGAAATCGCGAAATCACGATACGCGATTTCCCGATAAGGCATATAACGTGTGAGCCACCCAGGAGTCAGTGGAGGACAGGTGTAAGGAGTACAGAGGAAGTCTGGGATTGGCATATCGTGGGTCCAAGGGGTGTATACACATTATCAATGTATATCCCGAAACCTCGACGAGAGGTATGGTGAAGGTCATGTGATAGCCGGTCACATGGACCATTGTGTAGCCGGAAGGGGCTAAAGCTCGAGAAAGGAGCACATCGGGGATCAGAGAATCGGGGGTTCCAAGTATGTGTGCATATCGACACCGAAAGTGTCGAAACCTGATTTAAAGGGCAAGGATAATAAAGATTATCCAACGGTGCAGATAAGGTTTGAAAGTGATCGAAGGGCTGCTGTTCTTTCTCACACATTAATGCTTCAGTTATGAATCCGTTAAGAGAAACAGACTGATAATGAAAAATCGGTTAGCGTTTCAGTTTCCAAGACAGATGTCCTTGTATTGCCTATTGGAAGGGGAAGTGGAATCGTCAAGGAAGCGTGTATAAAAGAAATGAGCAAGACTGAATTGGGTTGGCTATTCTGAAGTGAATATAAGATGAAATGCAGAGTAAAAAGAAAGAGAGCAGAGGCATAGCACCATATTGAGAAAATGTGTAGAGCGAGATGAACCGCAGAGCAGAAGCAGAGAAGAATGACAGATAGAGAAGAAGTAGAACTGAATGACATAAAAGGATTGATGCAGAGCAGACCTGCTAAACAAATAGAAGAAGAGAAGACTTGCAGAACAGATTGTTGAAGATCAGATACAAAGAGAGATTGGTAAGAATTGATTTATCTGTGTAGTTTTCTGTGTATTCATTTTTTGATATTTTAGGGAGGTTGGGAGGTGCTCGGGGGGACTATTTTCCTCAGAGGTTCAAGTGGGTGCTTGAACACAGGGAGTTGTAGCTTCCATCTGGTTGCAGCCAGAGAAACAAGGGTGGCAGGGTGGTGCTAGGGAGAACAAGTGTTCTCTGTTATATAGGTTGGATCCTGTGTAACTGGAAGTTGTTGCTTCCATCCAGTTGGTACTGGAACAATTAGGAAGTTGGTGCTTCCATCCAGTTGGTGCTGGAATATACAGGGAGTTGGTGCTTCCTTCTAGTGGGTGCTAGAGAAACCAGAGAGTTTGTGCTCTCAAACAAGTTGCAGCTTGTAAAATAGAGGTAGCAACCTCACATTGAGTTGGTGCTCAATTGTAAATGATGTACAGAACTAAAAAAGACTGTCTATCATTTTGAAGAAGAAGAGGTTTTCTCCCTTTATGAGTTTCCTCATGAAAATCTGTCTTTGTGTGTACTTTATGTGTGACTGATGGTTTTTACTTTTACTGTACATATGTTACATATTTTTGATGATCACTTGAAGGAAGATTAATAATATTTTAAAAAGTATAATATTGTTTAAGCTAATAAACAACTGATTCAACCCCCCCCCTTCTCAGTTGCTTTAGTATTTCCAACAGATCTAAGTATGGGAATGCCTACCTCAGAATTGGTATATATGATATTTTGCAGATGCTTGGATGTTTGTAGGTTTTCGATTAGATGTGTTCTTGGTTCTTGACACACACATGCAGCTTACAAAGTCTATCGACTGTCGCTGGTTCCAATCTCAGACTTTGGGGGGCATTCTGTTATCCATAAATTTGGTCGTCATGATGATGCAATGATTATGGTGAACTCAGGCTCTTCATTAGGACTTTATCCTGAGAAAAGTTACCTTTATCTCTTTCTAGAAATCACAGTTTTGAGGAAGGTTCGTAGGCTGTCAATACATTTGCCTGCGAGAATGCATGATTCTCACAGGCTACCTTAAGCCAGGGTGCGAGAGGTTCGCACTGTGCCTAACTGTTAGGGTGTGAACATCTTCTAAAGAAAGGATAAAGATAGATTCTTGAATCTTCTAGAAGGGAATCTTCTAGAAGGATGAGATAGCATTCGAATGGTTATCTAAGTACTGGTTTTCCTGATATTTTGGGATCATTCCTATCCAAGTAACTAATCCATTTTCTCTTATAAATTGATGGGATTCTCATGGAAAAGGTTAGGAAGCAAAATAGCAAGAGATTTGTTGGAGAATTAGTGTAAGATTGTATGAAGGATTGATGCTACAACAACTAGAGACACCAGCAAGGTTATCAAAAGTAGTTGATCTTCCTCATGCATGAGCAAGTGTGTGTGTCAGAGCTAGGAGCCATCGAAAGGAGGTTTGCAACATCAAGGCTCAGGTTGTAATTCTTACTTTCTATCAATTTAATACAGTAATATGTCCCTTTCCCATAAAGCTAATGTCACTTTATTACATAACTCCTTGATCATATGTATAGATTAGTTATTGAATATATTGAATTGTCTTCACTTCGATTGGTTTGTACTGTTGTGATCTTGACAGGACAAGAGCATTGGAGCAAAGCTGGACAACAAAGACTCAAGGAAGCGATCATAAGGTATGTTCATGATTATTGCCTCCTAGTTCATTCAATAGTCTAAATCTAGGGAAAGAGTATTATTATGTCTTGTTTTGTTCTAGATCCAGGTGGATCTAGGGAGATTGGTTTGTGTCCGCACTTACGGATTAATCCTAAAACAGACCTAGAAATGGGTTAATATTATTTAAATGATAAATTAAAGTGAAAAATTCAAGGTGGATTATTTAAATAATCAAGAGAAGTGACAAAATCAAGAAATGATAAAGTAAGGTTACAAAATCAAGGAATGTTTAAATGATAAAGTATTGGAGAACTTTCTATTTATGGAAAGTGGTTAACCCTAAAATAAGGAAAATAGGTTAAGTGACCTAGAAATGGGTTAAGTGACCTAAAAATGGGTTAATTGACCTAGAGGATGAAAGTATAAATAATACAACAATGGTCTCTTGTAGATCATCTTTTTTGTGGATCAATGGAGATCTTCTTGTGGGAATATATTTTGGAGTAATTATGGAGAGCTTCTTGTGAGATCTTCTTGAGCATTTTTGGTGTGGAACACCTGAGGATATTGAATATCTATAGGTGACTGAGGGAAACAAGTATATCTAAGCCTAAATTCTGAGTAAAGTGAAGAAAAGAAGGCCAAAATGCAAGGAAGGATAAATTCTTTTGATGGTGCTTTCTAAGGTATGTTATTTACAGGTCATCTCACCATTTTCACTATAAATTTTTTTATATAATGTTTCAGATCCTGAAATTTCTATGCAAGTGTGAAAACATAGCCAAGTATATGTGGTTAAAAATTCATCTTGTGGGTCGTTGTATTTTTGGAGTTACACTAAGTGGAAAATAGGGTTTGTGGCTAGTCCTGAAACTAGTCAAAATCAGGTGTTTTGGGTAAAAACGTCATAACTTCTTCATAACAGATCCAAATTCAATGAGATAAAATGTGTTGGTTATGTTATAGTCTGTAGTATTTTGTGTAACGGTTTTAGATCATTTCATTAAATATTTTTTGTGTGGCACACTCTACAAGGTCGCTCTCTAGAATAAGCTAGAATATGTTCATTGTGAATTTTGCAAACGATAATCGAAAATATATATAAACGGGCGAAATTAAGTGTTGAAACTATAAATTAACAAAATAAAAAGAAAAATTAAATGGATCTAACCTAGTACTCGCTTGAAACCATTGTATGATACTGCTTTCCTAGGCCTAGTTTTCACTTCTCAAATCGTGTCACAATTCCTTATTATCCTCCTCGATCTCCTGCTTGTATAACTATTCATCATCAAATGTGCAGAGTGCTTCATATGTTTTTTCTCTGTTTGCCTCTAGAGGAGTAATTAAACTTTCAGATGGTGTCAAGATCTCCTCTTCCCAAGAAGAAGGGATCCCAACTTTTGCTAGGATCTGAGTGAGCTGATCAAGACTCATGCTCATTGAAAAATCATTTTAATGAAAATCAAACCAAATACTAGAAAAAACAAAGAAAATGAAAAACTAGTACGAAACAAGTGCAAAACAAGTGTGAAATGAGTACCAAACCAAAGATGAACAAAATCAAAAGCAAACTAGGATGAAAGAAGAAACTAATTCACAATCCAAACTAAGAAATTAAAATTATTTGTAAAAATAAAACAGGCCAAACTTGAACTCCTTGCGTTACTGAGACCCTGTTGTCACCAGGTTATATGTTCGCACAGTTAGCTCATCAAAAATAAAAACTAAATTTGTATAAATAAAAACACACTTTTGCATAAAATAAAATCAATTGCACACAATTGAAAAATAAAATCTAACTTTAACCCTTTTAGCACCTCCCCGGCAACAATGCCAAAATGTCGAGCGAAATATATGATAGTAATTGCGACATAAATTATCAATCCGAAGTCGTAATCTTATGAGATGTACGCAACGTATATGCAGGGTAAGAGGATTTCTAATCTATGCTAATGATTGAAAAGAAACATGTTAAACTACTATCATTGAATCTAAATCTAAGAGAAAGCAAAATGATCTAAACTAAATTCAAGAAAAATGTAAAAATTTATGAAAGTAAACCTATCTATGAAAGCACATGAAAGTACGTAAATTAAATCTAATGAAATCATTTTAAAAACATCTACAACAACACACGACAAAAAGATAAACAAAAAACCACTATGAGAAAGTAAAATCTTGCATTGAAACAATCCAATACATGACAAATAATGAAAATCACTATCTCAAAACTACAAGAATGTGAATCAAAGCTCAATCACTCTATTCTTCTATTCTCTATTCTAAAGAGAGGCCTCCTCCCAAATGAAGAGAGAACCCACTTATTTATACATGAATAAAGATAACAAACTCATAATTACAGATCCACTTTTCTCTCAACCTATCCATTCAAATCCTCCACAAATATCTTAGATAAGATATTCTATTCATGATCTTCTCCTTGAAGTTAGCTGAATGATTATCTCCAAATCAAAGCTTGAAGATGAAATTCGAATTTGAAGCTAGGTGGTGATTTTTGACTTTGTGAAAATCTTCAAATATGCTTGTAGTCATCACAAAAGTCATCCAACTTTGAGATATAATGAAAATATGTTAATGTTCTAGTATTTAATCACAAATTCTCTTAAAAATACTCAAAATAAATAATTTGGAAAATGGAAATGTAAACCCATATGTTTTTATGAAAGTGATGATAATTATGGTTTTATGGAAGAATGAAATGTAAATAAAGGTGCCAAATGGTATATGAAAGATGAATAAAGTGTCATATTTTTGCGACCCAACAATACCCGTAACAAAGTAGGACTTTCAATAGCATAGACATTGCTTAACTGCAGTACTACTAGCTGTGAATCAAGTCATACAACCAGGTGACGAATCCCAAGTGAAATAGCATCGGTCAATAATTCGATGATTGCGCTATATTTTGAGATATTATTGGTTGCATGACTGAGGCAAACATCGTGTAGACTGATAAGTTCATATGTTGGTGTGTAGACTACCCAAGCAACAAAAGCTAGGTTTTGAGTACTACGACTAGCGCCATCAGTGAAGCCAATGTGGGGTAGTGAAGACTCTGACATTTGGAAACCAAGCACAATGCAAGGTAAGCAGTCGGGGGTGGAAACCAAATAACGCAAAAGAACATAAAAGTAGCACACAAAAGTATGATACAGTAAAAATACAAGCACTCATGCAAAGATAGCCTAAGAATAATACTTCTTCAAGTAAATCCCATTTATGGTTTCACTCAAAGGAATGCCATCATAATCTACTAAATCATAGGCTTCCTTCTCCAACACTTGTTTGACAATATAAGGGCCTTGCCACATAGCCTCGAATTTGTCGGCCCCTATTAAATCACAATATTGTTCATAGAGGAGAACTAGATCACCTTCATAGAAAACAAGTGGCTTGACATGCTTGTCGTATTGGGCTTTGACGCATTTTTTCTAGGTTTCAATAACCAGGGTGGCATCACGATGAGTTTCGTCTAATTGCATAAGATACAATAGACGTTCTTCCTCGACAGAGGTGTTTGGGAAAAGTTCAATGACTAGTTTCAATGATGGTATCTCACATTCAATCGGCAAAACAACTTCAATACCATACAGTAATTGGAACGGTGTAAAACCCATGGAAGACTTCACGGATGTCTGATGGGCCCATAATGCTGAAATCAACATTGTTTGCAAACTTGTCTTGTGAATTCCTATTATACGTCGAAGCATGCTAATAAGAACTTTTTTTTATCGCTTCAACTTGGCCATTGGCTTATGGATAGTAGCAGGTTGAGTTTTCAAGCCGAAGACCCAACTTTTCGGTAATATCAAACATCATGAAGTTTCAAAAATGGCTACCATGATTAGTGACGATAGCTTGTGGGATTCCAAATCGTGTGATGATATGATTGAATATGAATAGGGCTGCAGTTTTTCCGGTAGTGTCGAATGTAGGCATCGCCTCGACCCATTTCGTGAAATAATCCATGGCTACAATAATGTATCCATGCCCCCCGACCGAGTGAGGGTTACATGTCATGAAATCGATACCCCATTTAGCAAAAGGTCCAATGGAAACTATAGGGTGTAAGGGAGCGGGGTGAGATCTTATCTTGTGATTGTATGTTTGACAAGCATGGCACTTCTGGATGGCATTTATACAGTCTTTAAATAAATAAGGCCAGAAGTACCCTTCTTGTAATATATTTTGGGCAGTGCCATACCCAGACATATGACTGCCACACGCTTGAGAGTGGTAGTCATTCAAAGATTTCTCAGCCTCATCAAAGGTGAGACAGCATCAAAATATAGATTCAACACCACGGCGATAAAGAGTGCCATCGAGAATGATGTATTAACAGGCTTGATACTGTATGCAATGACGGTCTGTACTAGAGAGGTCGGGTAAGAAATTTTGAGTCTGGAGATAAATGATGATATCTCCATACCAAGCATCATCAGAACTGATAATAAAAAGGGATTCGTCTGGTAGGGAATCCTCTGCCACATTTTCTATCTCAGCAGAGGGAAGGTCACATATCATTTCGGCAAAAACCAATGACTTTTTCGACTTAGTGTGTTCAAACTCTAAGTTTAACTCTTGGAGGATGATGATCCATTTGGAGTAATATCCCCCTAGCAATTGGCGTGTAAGGATGTGTTTCATAGGGTTGCAAGGAGAAATGAAGGTGGTCTTGTGTAATAGGATATAGTGACGAAAATGTTGGACAGATTGAACAGCTGCCAAGGCCAGTTATTCCACATGTAAGTATTTGGCTTCGGTAGTCATGAGACTTTGACTCAAATAATATATTACATGTTCATCATGTGAATCATCTTCTTGGACTAAAACCATGGAAATGGAAGAGTCTGAAGTGGTGGGGTAAAGGAAATAGTCGTGATGTAATCTGGTGGGAAAAGTAGTGGTGTTCATGTTAGGGAAAGTTTCAAATATTTGAAGGCTTTTTTGACAGTTTTGTCCCATACAAACGCGGAACCTTTCTTCAACAGTCGAGTAAACCCTAGTGTTAACTCGACGTAATTTGATATGAAATTCTAAAAAATGTTTTCCTTCCCTTGCAAACTTTGGAGCTAGCTAAGTGTAGGATGAGGTAGATTAAGGATGGCCTCAACCTTCAACGGATCCACCCTAATGTCATGAAATGACACAATAAAACCTAGAAGTCAGTTGGACTCCACACAAAAAACACATTTGTGTGGGTTTAAACATATACGGTAGTAACGAAAATGAAGGAAAATGGCTTGGATATGGATCGGGTGGTCTTGGCGATGCATGGAATGAGTCGGTAGATCATCGAGATACAGTTGTACAATGTGCTTAATATTGTGAAAATAATAATACATGGCATGTTGAAAAGTCGATCCAGTGTTATTCAAACCGAAAGGAAGTTTTTGGTAGGAGAAAGTACCCCAAGGACAGATGAAAGAAGTTTTGTGTTTATCCATGGGTAAAATGTTGATCTGGTTATAGCCAAAGAAACCATCCATTAATGAGAATATTTCACTCCTAGTGCAATCGTCGACTATATGGTCAACAAAGGGGGTTGGAAAGTTTTCCTTGGGACAAGATTTATTAATATCCCTATAATCGACGCATACACAGATCATGCCTTTTTTTTTATTGACCAGAACGAGATTGGATACCCAATCAGTTAAAGCCACAGGATAAATAAAGCCAGCCTTAAGAAGTTTTTCATCTTCGAGCTTGATGGCGGCGGCTTTACGAGGCTGGACTAGGAAAATTCTCTGTCGAATGGGTTTAGCATTCAGATAAGTCTTAATTTCGTGTACAACGATATTGAGATCAATACCCGACATTTCTTCGTAGCTCCAGGCGAAAGAATCACATAATTATTGAAAAATAGCTTTATAAGTGACGACTTCATCATGGGAAAAAGAGGCTCCGATATAACATTTTCGACAACTCCAAGTTGAATGGATATGTCAAGAGGAATAGTGGGTGAAATATTACTCAAGTTCCCTTTGTAAATCACATCGTGGGTTGACTCAGGAATAGAGGAAATGACAACAATGGTCAACGGAGTCGAAATCTATTGGTAACTCTCTATGGTGTGTTTTTCTAGGAAGAGAATGGAACGATGATGCCCTTTGTCCCATGGGGTGTCTTCCATGGACATAACTGGCATAATCATCTCGTTCGTAGAAAAAATGACGTGAAATGGATCAGGAGATGAATCACCAAGAGAGCGGGTAGAAGGGGTTTCCGATTGAATGGCTTGATAAGATGATTCAACCGGACTCAAAGGAATTTGTTCACAATAGCGAAGATAATCACCAAGTTCATGTACTATCCATGGGTCATGAGACGTGGGGGTTTCATGAACAATGGTAGAAATCATGTTGATTGAGGCAATAAAAGGAGGTGGAACGTCGGGTGGTAGGATTGGGAATGTACCCATCAAAGTAGAATATTTAAGAAGACCCACACCAACATTATCGTACCTGGGAGGTGTCTTCGAAATGAAAGGTACATTGCTAGTATGAGAATCAGAGTTTAAAAAGGCCAGTTGGTCAACAGTAACCACCTTTCCTTGGTGTGGGAAACTCAACACACGGAAAAGTGTGGACACAACTGCACACATGGAATCAATCTAACTTCGTCCAAGTAAGAAGTTATAATTGAGAGCTGCATCAAAGACCTCGACCTCGATGTTGACCTTTTTACCTTCCAACGTAATAGGAAACAAGGGAAGAATACCGTAGGGTTTAAAACCAGAGCCATTGAATGACTTGAGTGTGTTGTGTGATTCAGTGAGGGAAGGAAAGCCAATGGATTTCCAAAAATAAATAGACATGACGCATGTCGAGGCACCCTCGTTAATAACGGTTCTACAGATATTCTTGATCTCTACAACAACTTGTATCTGAAATGAAAGCTGAGGAGGTTTAATGTTTCTCGGGCCATCAACCCCACGGTCGAGCAAATGCTACTATGCAGAAAACACTCTCAGGCTTATGTAACATGCATTTAAATGTAATTCAATACATTAACACAGAGTAAACATATAATTTTTTCCATCATACAGAAGTAACAAAATCAATAGTAAACATCATCACAACGGAATGCATGATAATATAGTAAGTATCATAGACCATCATCACATAAAAATTAAGTACAACATTAATACTTGTTGGCACAGGGGCAGACCCAGGGTTCAACACTACAACAACACACCAAAAAAACCCTAACTATCGGCCCTTTTGGCAACACCTACAAAGCAGATTAAGTCTCACCTGAGGTAGAGGTAGGGGTGGTTGCGAGACTCAAGTGTCTGCAACCTTAGCTGGGACACAGATCTATGATTATATCTCTTTCAGAGCACTTAGTATAGATCATTCCTCAAGATTCAACCCTTATTATAATTTGCAGAAAGCACAAAACTTCACAGTATCAATGTATTCAAGCACTTAGCATCAACACGTTATCCAGATCTAACAGATTAAGCACTTAGCATACACTTTATGGATTAGATCTAGCATTCTACATATCATAGGAACTAAGCATAAACACATACAATAGATCTATCTAAATATATCAAAGCACTTAGCAAGAGATAAACACATAGCATCCAGGCACAAGGCATAACACATAGATTTACGTGGTTACATTGTACCAAACCCAAAAAAGACCCAAACGGGGGTCTAACTTCCGCAATATCCACTTCGCTTGGTGCTTCATCTTCGACAAGCTGTCGAAGACCCAAAACGGTCAAATATGACCAAGTGCTCCTCAAAACTTGGTAAAGGACCAACAGACCCTCAACACTCACCTGTGACTCATCCCGAGCCACTCTGATCTGAGCAATTCCACTTCAAATGCCTCAAGCTTGGCTCGAGCTACTTCGATCTACTGCAGTGATACTACTTCTTACTCAGTGAACTCCTGAATAAGTGCATCATTGACTGGTCCTTTGAGGCATTGTTCTGCTGTACTCACAACCTGTTCAAGTTCTACTCCTTTCCTTTCAAGTTCAGTGAATAGCTGGCATGCCTTTTCTTGCACTGGTTGAATTCGTTGAGAGACTTCCATTAATTTACTCTAGAGTGTGCATACTTTCTTTTGGGTTGTGCGTTGCTCTGAAAACCTCTTCATTCTCTCAACTGGTGACAAGGCCTTTAATTTCACTTGTAACATGTCTTCCTCTTGTTTTGCATGTTGAAGCTACGACTCTAATGCCTGTAACTTTGGATTTTCCATGAGGTTTTCATACGTTTGGGTGCTTCTGGAGCTCAGCTGCTTGTATTCTAGGGAAAAGGATTTTATTCAGTCAACTGTGCTTTGGGAATTGGCCTCTCTTAGATCTCTTATTTCTTGAGGTGTCTCAGGCACAGTGCGAAGTTCCAGGTCTGTGATGCACTACTGAAGTTTGTTGGATCAATCCTTCCAGTTGTGCCACCTATTGTGGAACTCATTCTTCGATCTGAACTTTGATGACTGACACAGAGTGAAGTGATTTGTGAACTCATTCCTGTACTTTGAGTTTCTCTACAAGCAACTGCTCCCTGCCTTGTTGTAGTGCTTCTTTCTCTTCCTCCCACTTTTCTTGAAGAGCTAATTTTTCTTGTTCTGCATTACTACATTGTTCTAGCATATATTTCTGCATCTGTGCTAAAGCTTGGGTAGCTTGCGTTGTCTCTTCCTGAGCTCGTTGAAGGCGAGCTTCAACTTTATTGGCGATCTGGTGCAGTTGGGTTGGCTCATCTCCTGGTTCTTCTGTTCGACTTGTCAAGGGTGAGATAGAAGCTGTGTGGCTGGATTATAGTGCCTGCCGCACTTCTTGAATTTCTCCCTTGATTCGGCTGAATACCTCCTCCTTCTTCACTTCTTGATTTTCTGCAATCTCCAATGAAGCATCATTCAACGCAATGACTAAGAAGTCAAATTCGTCTAAGGTAAGGGTAGTCTTAAATGTAGACCTGGTGGCTCTAGCTTTCTTTCAGGATGAAGGCTTTGCAGGGGTAACTTTCCTTTTCTTAGATGGATTCTCTTCCTCTCTAGGCGGAGTAACTTCGCCTTGGTTTTGCTCAACTTTCATGCCACCTAATTCTCCACCATCATCTCCCTGCTCAGGTGAGGTCGAAGCTATCTCCACCGATGTGTTATGAACATCATGCACTTCGTCATTTTTCTTCATTTTTCTTGGTCTAGGTGTGTCCGACATAGTTTCAGGGCTATCCACATCGGACATCTCTGTAGGGTCCGCTGGAACAAGGAGTTTTTTAGACCATTCCTTGGTAATCTCCTCCAAGTCATCTTCTATCAACTTGTAATATGATTGGAGCTATTGTTTATGCTCATCAGCATGCACTGTAATGTAGGTGAAGTGGCAGTCCGTGTTGAACTTCATCAAGGGTCTAAACCTATAAATTTTGTTTGAGGTGATGCACGGTGTAGAATGGATTGTGATCTTCAGTTGGTTGTAGTAGGTGTGGAAGATGACATTGCACTGCCACTGTTTGGTCATGTCGCTGGTGTTAGCACCAATTCTTGCAAGTGGGGTGTTTTTCCCGATTTCAAACCCTTGATGTAGAATGCACAGAAGTGGGGTTTGAAAACCCATCAAATGTTTTCTAGTCCAAGGTCACAGCCATGAGCGCAATAAGTAGTGCACAAAAAATACATTTTTGGTTGAAAATGCAAGCAGGCAAGCGGCTACAATATTCAACGATGAGGATCAACCGATGAAGCAGATCGATAGTCAGTGGGTAATTGCGGTCAACAGAGTTGTGCCAGGTTTAGCACAAGGGATAGCGCTTACAACACTAAAATGATCAGGGTCATTCGATCCAGTGGGGACAGGTGGCAGCTAGTCAGTGTTTCGGGGATCGTACGTTGGAAAGATAGGGTTATCCCTTGGGTTTCAAAAACCCAAAACACGAAATATGATAGCCCCAGGAGCCTGGCCTGCGGTCATGGCCTAAGGTTCGGTGGAAAGGATGGGGCCTAAATAAGAGGACAGGGGAGCTTTCAGGATATTTCAGATGAAAGCGCTGATGTGATCTAAACCATCCGATCTAGGGACTTGTGGTGCAAGATCTAGTCATGTTGGCATGTCGACATTCGAGAGTTCGAAGGGTAATGGTTTCTCATCATTTCACATCTCGAAAACCCGAACCCCAAAATGCCGAAAGCATCCAGAGTCGGGCCCACGGTCATGGCGCTCAGTCATAAGAGGAGCGGACCTGGGAAAAGGGTGTTGGCATGCACCATGTGATGGGACAGGCCCCAAACCATCGACGTCATCTGAGCCATCCGATCCAGGGAGGTGTGGTGCAAGATCTAGTCATGTTGGCATCTGAGAGTTCAACGGGTGAAGGGTTTCTCGTCATCTCACATCTTGAAACCCCGAACCCCAAAATGTCGAAAGCTCCCAGGGTCGGGCCCACGGTTTTGGCACCTGGTCACAAAGGGACATACCTGGGGAAGGGGGTGCTAGCGTCTATCATATGGCAAGGAAAGTCCCGAAGCGTTGAAAGCATCTCAGCCGTCCACCCTGGGGATGCTTGGTGAAGATCCATGGTTTCACAGTTTCGGCTACCGGGACTTCGAAAGACAGGGGATCACTCCTCCACTACATTAGGATTCATCGAAATGCGAAGTGTCAAAAGAACCTTTTAAAGTAGGTGCAGGGTCACAGCCCGTGGTCACTTGAGGTAATAGAAAGAGATGCGCAAAGGGCCTAAAGCATCGGGTTTGGCTATCGAAGGGATCGTCACATTCTCCAAGTGCCAGCTCAATTCAGCTTTGATCTTGGTCCCTGCTACAGGTAAATGAAGGTGGGAGGAGGTGGTTGAAACCTTGCCTCACTCCTTAAATGTAAGGTGTGGAGGTTCTGGCAGGCAGTCTGCCCAAGAGTGTCCTATATGCAGGCCCCCATGCAAGATCCATGCTGAGTTACGGTGGCGTCTGACGAAGAGGTTTCGGCCAGGTTTGACTGAAGAGATGCCACCCCCCCGAGGACCCTGCACATGCTAAATTGGACTTTAATGTATTAGCTACCTCCCTTGCTGCCAAGGGGGAGAATGGCCCTGAGTATATATACTCAGTTTATGTATTTTTGTAAAGGTGGATGGTTGAGCTAGGCTCCCGATTGTAAAGTTTTGATGAAGCATTGGTCTCTCTGGTTATGTATTAGCATTTGAGACTTATTACTTTATGGATTTTAACCTCTTTCCATCTCTTTGTTTACACTTTGTTAGAACATCTCGGAATTGGAGGATCCAGTTGAGTTGCATTGTTATAGGATGATGTAGGTTGGATCACTATAATAGTCACAGGGTTTCTAATCAGTTCTTGTGCTTTCTCAACGCTAAATGGCTTGGAATTGGAGGATCCAATCGAGCCACCTTTCAGTTCCTTGAAAATCGGGGTTAATAGGATCTTGTCTTCTGAGTTTTTACTCCTCAAGTTGCCGAAGGCCTGATGCCTGAGGCAGTATTGCTCACTCATCTCATTAAGTCTTCCATCTATCCATATTATACTCAACTTACTAACGGAAGTTGGATCAAGACCTCCCTTGTTTTCTACATACCAGACCCGGTTTCCTGAGTTAAAGATATACTTTTCTGGGTCTCTATCCATTTGACCACCCCCGTTAAATTATTCGTGACATAAAACTGATGGGCGTCAGGCTATGCTCCTGTTGCAATCCAGGAGTGATTTCTGACGCCAACAACTAGAATACCATAACATACAGAACTTCGGGGCCAGTGGTTTGAAGGGTACTATATCCACAAAAGTGGTTCCTTCTGGTATCTCCCAGACAATGAAAGTGATCAGTATGAGAAGCCAACTAAAGTGGAGGTCATACCCTTGGTCTTGCACTTCTCTGCAATCAATATCTAGTTGATTGACAAGGTACTATGTCTAGTTCATCTGCAATCCCTTTGCGCACTTCCCTGCGAGATCGACCATGAATCTAGTCACTTGAGTTGGTCTATTCTTACGAACTAACTTGCTCATGATCAGTTGGCAGGCAAGGTGCACTGTGCCACTCTATATAGAGGCTACCTTGTAGCCTCATGTGCCCTTCTCGCCATCACCATATGTTTCTTTGATTCTCTGTGCTAATGCTTAGTCAGAGGTCTTTCCAGGGTAGAACTCCTGTGGGTCAGTGCCTTGCATGTTGAGCCCTGTGATCCAGTTGATCATGGTTCGATCCATAATGATGTGTTAGTTTAGCCATAGGTATCCTCCATTATAGCACGACAGCAGTAACTTTACACATGCATTCACCTCTTGATGGTGTCTGAAGTGAGGAATCTTCATCACATTGAGCAGTGTGGACTGCGTGAGTTTCTGGGTCCATGATTGTGGGATGATCTTGGAATTCTTTCCTTTAGTCCTGGTTAGATACTTGTGTGGGGAGAGCATGTTGTAATCCTTCCAGTCGCCAAGGTTGAAGTCACTAAAATTCAATGTTGCGATCTTATCTTGTTCGGTACAAACTACACACACTCCTTTCAGAAGGTACGCGATGATCAAAGTATACTCGAAGTATCTGGGTACATTGTCGTGGTTAATCTCGCCACTCAAAGGTGGTATGTAAGATGACAGAATGCATGGAATAAGCTTGGCATTCACAAGGTCGTCTTTGTGTTTTTTTCTTGTCTCTGTCATGGTTCTAGAAGGTCCTGCTCCATGAGAAGTTGAGGGAGAAGCTTGGACTCCTCTTGTTGATCATGCTTGCACACCTGCAGACATCCTTCTTTCTGACATGACTCTCTCATTCATTAATTCAATCAAAAATTCTTCGAATATTTTCTCTACGACATTGATCTCGTCTCACATACAATCTCAGGTGTGAACTGAATTCAAAGATTTCAATGGAAGGTACGGTAACAAGGTGATGATCACAGTGAAAAATAATGTCAGGCTGTGGGCTCAAGTTCTTAGTTAGCAAAAGGTATTCTTAGTGCATGGCATGGTGGAATAAGTAAGAGATTTAGCAACAGTCTTCTTGCAACGGGTATGAGGTGTCATTAACTCATATTCTGTCCATTATGGCATGGTCCAATGGTTTGGTGATGATCCTTTAATTCTTTTCTGTCTGTTCGGGGTGAAATTCAAATGGGTATATCAGTCCAACAACTATATTTATTCTCTATGACAAAGTGCCATAGGTCGTTGTTCTGATATCCTGGTGAAGTTCCCATTCCACAAGTTTTCCTTCTGCAGTGTTCCACCTAGGATCTCTTATAACTTTTCAATCTTCTCCTTTTTCTTACTCAATTTTCTAGCCTTCTTCTCAGTAATCTTCAACTCGGTCTGTCTTTTCCCGTTCTGATTCCTATCTTCTTTTAGCATAGTCACTTTGAGATTCTTTCTGAGATAATAATTCTTCTTTTTCTGGGACATGTGTGTCGGTCTTCTGTGAGCCTTCTGACATTCTTTCATATTTTATATCTGGGCCTCTAGTGATAAGTGGCTTCGATCCATTCTCTTGTTCTTCAATCAACTATGCGATCCTTTTGGTCATGAAATCTTTTAACTCTTGTCTCTTTTTGTCTAGAACCTTTTCTTCTTCCTTCTTTCTGGCTCGATCTCTCTCAATCCAAGGTTTTCCAAGTAACATAGTAAATGGGGCACTATCCTCAATAAACTTGATAATCTCAAAATCTTCTGTTGTCGAACTTCCATTAGCATTCATAGATATCTAAGCGAGCTTTCCACATAGGGTCACCAACTTTCCTCGAAAGAGTCCTATTCCTCTTAATGAAGGGATCATAGCAAGTCTTCCTATAGGTTCCCAAGTTCTCTCTATCATAACATTCACCTATGTTGCCTCATCCAAAACATAGTCAATGTCGAAGTCTCCTATTCTTACTTCTATTTGCTCTTTTTCGTTAAAGACCTCTGATAATCTAAAATGTCGGTGGTCATTCAAGGTGCCTTGCATCTGTAATAGTATATTTTTTGATTCATTTTGAGGTTCTGATATTTCTAGATCTACCTTAAGGTTTTCTTCCTTCAGATTCATTTCTTCAAGTTTAGCAATCATTCTAGGGAAATCCAATACTTCATGGCCCAGAGCTTTGCAACAGAGACAAGTAGATCTTCAACCAGGGTATTCCTTAGCTAGATGGCCTGGTCTTTTTCAACTATAACATAGGGTCAATCCTCTCTTTCTTTTAAATGATCCCCAACCTCTTCTATACTGTGCACTAGGATTAGCCTACAAAAAATTCTTCCTAGGATCCTGCATCCATTGGTTAATCCAAACATTCTTCCTATGCATAGGCATAACATATCTATCATTATTCTTACTAGATCTATTCATATCAAACCTTCTTTCATCTAATAATGCCCTAGTTTTCAAGCTAGGATAGACTCTATCAAGCATACCTAGATCCATACTTTAGAAACAAAAGTTTTCACTTATTTTACTTCTACAGGGCACAAAGCTTCCATATCTAAGAACTTTTAATTTTTCTTACCTCTATCAGAGAACAGAGCTTACATATCTTACCTCTTTCTGTAGATCTGACCCCTTTTTTTTTCTTTCAGAAACTTCCACTTTAACCTTTCTTAGAGCACAAAGCATTCATATCTGACTTCTTTTATTTAGATATGTCCTTCCTTATTTAGCACAGAGATTTTCAAATCAAGTGGATTATTGCGCACTAGGGCACAGATCCACGCACAGAGCTTCCACAGTTTCAGGACGAATCTTTGCACAAAGATTCTTCTTCCTCAGTTCCCAACAATCACAGTTTTAGGTCGAATCTTTGCACAAATCTTCTTCTTCTCTAGTTCCTAGAAATCACATTTACAGGTCTCGACAATGGAACCATTTGTTGTCATAAGGGAAGACCCAGGGTTCAACGCTACAATAGTGCAACAACAAAACCCTAACTACCGACCCTTTTGGAAACACCTGTGAAGAAAATGAAGTCTCACCTGAGGTAGAGGCAGGGGTGGTTGTGAGACTCAAGTGTCGACAACCTTAGATGGGACACAAATCTATGATTATATCTCTTTTAGAGCACTTAACATAGATCATTCATCAATATTCAACCCTTATTATACTTAGCAGAAAGAACATAACTTCACAGTATCAATGTATTCAAGCACTTAGCATCAACACATTATCCAGATCTAACAGATTAAGCACTTAGCATACACTTTATGGATTAGATCTAGAATTCTACATATCATAGGCATTAAACATAAACATATACAGTATATCTATAAAAATATATCAAAGCACTTAGCAAGAGATAAACACATAGCATCCGGGCACAAATCATAACACACAGATTTACGTGGTTCACCCCCACCATGGGGCTACGTCCACCAACTATTCTTATTTATTAGCTTCAGTCAAGAAAGTTACAACACAGAGCCATCAAAACCCTACTACACATAGGACAAAATATCTGGGCAACTTGCTATATCCTTCTTCCTTGCGTTAAGTTACAACACAAAGCCTCTTCTCAATCTCTTACAGTTTCTTGCACTTAGCCTTGAAAGTCTCACACAACATGCACAAAGCACTTACAATCCTTCGATCACATAGATCAAACACTACTGTCCTCTACTTACTTCACCTGTACATCTATTTATACATACAAAAGTGGTCCTAAGCATGGTTAAACCCACGGACCAACATCCCTTTACCCTTTACATTGTCCCAAACCCAAAAAGGACCCATAAGGGGGTCTAACTTCCGCAATATCCACTTCGCTTGGCACTTCATCTTTGATAGGCTGTCGAAGTCCAAAAACATTCAAATATGACCAAGTGTTCCTCAAAACTTGGTCAAGGGTCAACAATACTTATCTTGAAGTTGTATGTAATTCACCAACTGTGTACAGACCTTCCATCAACCTCCTAGCCTTAGACTGTGCTGCTCATCACTCTCAGCAGTAGGTCACCCCCGAGCTTGGACTAAGCTCCATCGAGTAGGGAAATCCAAGGATAGGCAAGGTTGATGGGAGACACATAGTCACAGAGGAAGAATTCTCTCCCAGGAATCACTTACGCCACTGCCCATAGACTCTCATTCCCCACATGCATGTCCCACCCCAGGACTATACACCTTCTCTATCACCAAGACAGTCCTTCGACTGCTAAACCTCCCTTTCCTTGGGCTTCAGCAATAGACTGGACTGAAAGTCTCTGAGCTATGTGGTAGCTACAGGACCCCCTTCCAGGATTTCTCACTTCCTCTGCACACTCTCTCACCTAGAGAAATCCGCTCACAGGCTTGGAAACATGCCTCTTCAAATGCAACCACCTCCCTCTCCTTGAGAGAGTGTTACACATAGGTCAGACAACATGTTTCCTTCAAATCGGGTTCCAACACAGTCGAGGCACCCGCAAGAATCATCACAAACACTCACCATGGCCAGCAAGCGACAAACAGTCTAGAACTGCACAGCTCCAACAACCTATTGGAACAACAGGCACTACCTTCCCAAAACTGTGATAGTCGGGTGCTATAGCAAAGAAAGGATCAAAAACTACAAGATGCATCAGTTTTCTCAGCAAACAACACAGGAGACACGACTCATGGCTCTATGTTCAAGAATGTGTAGGAGTGCACAGGTCCAGTCATAGAGGAAAATGCATTAAGGTGGAGGGTGGAGGAAATGGGAGGTTGAACGTTGGACTCCCATGATGGATGGATGAATGCAGACGCCAAGGATGATCGAGTGAGGAGAGAACCCCCCCACATCTGACTTCTATAGTTCTTTAATTGCATTTGCCTGGGTAGACACATGTCGCCCATGAGGCTAGATGCGTCCATCAGCATGTGTTCCTCTCCAAGAACTTAGGATAAAACATATAGATTCACACAACACTTTAGAATAATAATAAATTATTATTCCCAAGGATTTAAGGCCCCAATCTTAGCTCCTCTTTCTTACCTTTCATCCCCCTCTCCCTTACCTAGGATTTGTGGAAGCTTAGTCCCCCATCACTCATTCATTGTGGTCGGTCCACACACAAAGATGTTCTTGTATTAATACTATGCATAATTACATGTACAAAAATCAGGCTCCTGGCCCTCAACACTTAGGCTCCCTGGCCTAAATAACACATAATCCCACTAGATTATATAAACTTGGCTCACCAACCTATAAAAAAAAATTACAATTCATAATACAATTGGGGAATTTCCTAAGGGTATTACAATCCCCTCCCCTTATTTTTGCACTGTCCTCAGTGCAACTTTCACACAACATCAACAAGATTTCCAAAATCTTCAAAAAGATGTGGGTATTCTACCTGCATAGCATCTTCATGTTCCCAGGTTGCATCCTCAAGACCCTACCAGGTCCACTGGACCTTTACAAGTCCTATGGCTCAATTCCAGAGCTGGTTTTTTTTTCGGTCCAATATGTGCATAGGATGCACTTGCAGGACACCTTCTTTTTCCACCTGAATCACATTCCAATTGATTACATGATTAGCATCAGGTATATATTTATTAATCAATGAAACATGAAACACATTATGTACAGTCATGGATGTAGGTAATGCAAGCATATATGCAACTGGCCCAATCCTTTCTAGAATTTCAAATGGTCCACAAAATATGGCTTCCAACTTGGCGCAGCTTCCCAACTTCAGGGAACTTCTATTAGCTTTCACTTTTAGGAAAACATGGTCACCCACTTTAAAATCTCTGTGGGTTCTGTTCTTATCATCATAACTCTTCTACCTATCTTGGGCAGCTTTCAAATTCTGCTTAAATTTTAGCATTTGTTCTTCCATATCCTTGAGCAACTTCGGCCCAACTACTGCTCTGTTAGTTGGATTATCCCAGCTTACTGGAGTATTGCACTTTCTGCCATAAAACGCTTCAAATGGGCTCATCTTCAATGATGCTTTATACCCATTGTTATAGGCGAATTCTACCAAGTGTAGGTAGTCTTCCCACTTCGATGGTTTATCCATCACATAAATTATCAGTATGTCTTCTATCACTCAAGTCACCCGCTCTATCTACTCATCTGACTCGGGATGGTAGGTTCTACTAAAATTCAGATTCATTCTGAATCCCTTGAATAACCCTTTCTATAAATTTGATGTAAATTTTGGGTCTCTGTCAGACACCATTGTCTTGGGAATTCCATGCAATCATGCCACTTCCTTCATAAAAATATCAACAACATTTGCTTCCTTATGAGTGGTCTTTAATGGAATTAAATGGGCAGATTTTGTAAGCTTGTCCACCACCACCATAATGGAATCATGCTTCTTTCCTTTCCTGGGCAATCCTGCGATGAAATCCATTGTCACCACTTCCCACTTCCACTCAGAAATGGGTAAAGGTTGTAGCAACCCTGTTGGGTGCCTATGCTTCGCTTTGACCTTCTAGCACTCCATACATCTGGTGATGTATTTTGCAATCTCTTTCTTTATACCTGGCCAGTAGTAATGACTCTTGACTGTTGCCACGGTTTTCTAATATCTAGGGTGCCCTGCATAAGGCACATTATGCATTTCATACAAAATCATACATTTCAAGTCCTGGACATTAGGTACATAAACTCGGTTTTTGTACAGGAGTGTTGCATTAGCTCCAAGATTATAATTTTCCACTCCTTATAGCGTCTTTCCTTGTTTTATATTTTCTACCAATTCCCTGTACTGCAAGTCTGCACTTGTAGCTTCCAAAACTCTTCTTTTTATAACGGTTTGATACATGATAATGGTTGTAGCATGTAATTCGTGTACCTTCTGGTTGAGTGCATCAGCTACCTTGTTTTCCTTCCCTTTGATATGTTTGATATCAAAGTCATATTCACACAGAAACTCTATCCACCTACTCTGCCTATCATTTAGGGTGGGCTAGTCAAACAAGTACTTCAAACCGTTATGGTCTGTTCTCAATTCAAATCGCTTTACCATGAGGTAATGTATCCATTTCCTCAGAGCATGAACAATTGTTTCCAACTCCAAATTGTGAGTGGCATAATTCTTTTTCCAACTCCTAGACTCATAATAGATTACGAATCCATTCTAGTTGAGGACTCCTCCCAGCCCTTCTTTACACACATCTGTGCACACCACGAAATCCATATTTGGATCTACAATCCTCAGGATTGGAGCACTGGTTAACAACTGCTTCAATCATTGGAAACTTGTCTCACATTCTTCAGTCCACTGAAACTTCTTTTCCTTCCTTTGCAAGGAAGTGATAGGGTGATCTATCCTTGAGAATCCTGCAATAAACCTTCTATAATAGCCAACTAATCCCATGAAGGATATGACTTCTATCACATTCCTTGGCACTGACCATTCTCTGATGGCCTCAACCTTCTCGGAATACACAATGATCCCTTCTTCTGAAATAATGTGCCCCAAGTAATGGATCTGCCTTTGATAAAATGATCATTTTCTCACTTTAGCATACAGTCTATGCTCCCTTATCACATGCAACACCATCCTCAGATTTTGTTCATGCTCTTCCTTTGACTTGGAATACACCGGAATGTCATCCAGGAAGACTATGACAAACTTGTCTAGATAGCTCCTGAATACACCATTCATCATACACATAAAAACAACAGGTGTGTTCGACAACCCAAAGGGTACCACTGTGAACTCATAATGAACATACCTTGTTCTAAAGGTAGTCTTACTGATGTCTTCATCCTTTATTCTTACATGGTGATATCCTGATCTGAGGTCTATATTCGAAAATATTTTTGTGTCCTTCAACTACTCGAAGAGGTCATCAATCCTCAACAGAGGGTACTTGTTCTTGACAGTTACTTTGTTCAATTTCCAGAAATCGATGCACAACCTCAACATTCCATCCTTCTTCTTCACGAATAAAACAAGGGCACCCCAAGGTGACACAATTTGGTGAATGTACCCCTTCCTCAAAATCTCTTCAAGCTATAACTGAAGTTCCTTTAGCTTTGGTGTGCTCATTCTATAAGGAGCTTTTGACACTGGAGCTGCTCCAGGCATCAAATTTACAGAGAAGTCTATATCTCTTTTCGGAGGTAGTCTGGGTATTTCCTGAAATACATATTCAAACTCTTTTAGTACCGCATGGTCTCCAATATTTGAGACCTCATCCTTAGATGCTTCCTCCATATGGGTTGAAAACAACTGACAACCTTTCCTGTAGCATTTCTTCAGCTATAATTCTGAAATTTCTCTGATAGCAACAGCTCTGGGAATTCCTTGGATTGTTTTCCAATTCCCTTCCCCATCCAGAAAAGTGAATTCCTTGCTATAACAATCCAGGATGGCATGGTGTTGGTCCAACCAGTCCATCCTAATTAAACAGTCATAAGAGCCTAAAAGAAGAATGTTCATTTCAGCCTTTGTGCTTAGTCCATTCATGTCCACGGGACAAGACGTAACCAATTCAATGACTTTCCTCTTGGTTCCTGTATCCAATTGCAAAAACCAAGACTTTTCATGTTTTCTTCTTGATAAATGAAAACTTTCCACCACTCTAGGATCTATATAACTATGGCTAGCCCCTCAATCAATTAAAACAATAAGTGGTCAGTTGTTAATCATACCTTCCACTTCAATCATGTGCGACTGATACTCATCTTGCTTGTTTTATAGGGCTGTGTATATCCTTGGCATTCCATTGCCCATTTCCTCCACTGTTTCAGCTTGCTGAACATTGTGGATGGCTCTTGCTTTATCATTTCTGTAGGGGAAATCTCTGTACCTATGGTTTCCTTTAAAACCCCAACACTCCATAGGTGTTTTCCTTGGCAATTGTCCACCCACTTCATCCTTTCTGGGCTCTCTAAAAGATGGTTGTCCCTGAGGACTGTTTCTGAAAAAGGGAGGCTTGTTTCCCTTATGCCTTTGTTCCTTATTGAACTTCTTCTTATCTTCCCAATCCTTCTAGAAGGTAGGATTTTCTCTCTGTTGTTCATATAAACATTTCTCTCTTCTTATTGTTTCTTCCATAGTCTTAGGATCATCATATTGAATCTTTTCACCAATAGAAGGTGGTAATCCACTTAGATACCTATGAATCTTGACAATCTCCTCCTTGATGAATGGAACAAACTTCAGTAATTCCAAAAACTTTCATTCATATTCATCAATGGTCATGTTGCCTAGTTTGAGTTCAAAGAACTCTTTCATATTTCTATCATAGTATCTTTTAGTCAAGTATTTCCTCTTGAAATACTTCTTAAACTCCTTCCAAGTGATATCTTTCTCTCTAATGTGTTGCACCTACACAAGCTGATCCCACCACATGGATGCTTTTCCTTTCAACTGATACATCTCAATTCTTCCTTCGACATGAGAGGAATAATTTTGCAGTTGGAAATATTTCCTCATGCCAAGCAACCATTTCTTTTCATCTTCTTCCTTCTGGTGTTCTCCATCAAACATGGGAGGCTTAATCTTATTCATTTCTCCTTTTAGTTCATCCACTCCAAACCTCATATGCTTCCTGGTAGGTGATGGGCTTGAACTACTGTGTGCTTCCTTACTAGAATGCTTTGGGGAGTGACGAAAATGTCCGCTAACACCCCTCAATCTTCTTTTCCTTTTAGGGGTCCCATGAATCCCTGTTTTTCTTATGTCACTCTCCTTCTCCAATTTCTTTTTAATCCTATCTAGGCTCCACAATAACTTCAAGTTGAGTTCACCCTGTTTATCCTGAGTTTTCTTGAGCCTTCTACTATAAGCTCGGTGAGCCTGGGCCTCTTTCTGCAATATTTTGATGATTTTCATCATATTGCCTTCCTTATCCATTTATTTTCCGTGCCCATTGGATTTTGATCCTTCGACTCCAAAGTTGACATCCTTCTTTCGTTCTTTGAACTGGAAGAAATCTGCGCTTCTTCCATTTCTTTATACTTCGAGGAAATTCTAAATGATTCTGGCACTCGCCACTCTTCTGAAATTACAACGTGCAGAGAACCAAAATTTGTCAGGCTATCATTCCTTAACAATCCCACACACATAATTCATAAGCCAAATCAGAAACGTTCAGTTTTCATGAGTTTTTGAAGCTCTTCTCAGCTCTGTAACTTTCGAGCGATAGCCCTCTCTTCCTCAGTCCCCAACCCATGTGATCACGGGTTGTGACCAAACCCTAGTCCACTAGGGTGCTTCATGACTTCATGTTTTGTGGGTTTCAAAACCCAACACTACTATCCCTCGAGTTTCGATTACCAAACTTGCGAAAATGGGTGGATCAATGGTCCATGTCTAGACAACAACCAATGGCGGAAATCCATTGTGGTCTCTCTGTCTCGAAGTTTTTTGGGACCTCAGGACTTCAAGACTTAAGAGTTTCAGGACTTTGGATCTCAGGAGATCTCACACTTGTTTCCCTCTTCAACCTTCTGACATCTGAATTTCTGATCTACTTTACTCTTTGGGCCCACATAGCACAATTGTCACCAACCAGGGTGGTGAAACGTGTTTATCTTAAGAAGGTGCATGTCACCCTAGGTGACGCCCTCTGGTCCCACTGCGTCTACATTTCCTTCAGGACCCACTGGCACGTGGAACACATCCCTTGTGTCCTCATCCCTCCCAGTGACTTCAGTCTAACTCACTACCTTGGTTCATCAAGATTTTGCAATTTCGGGCTTCGGGGGTTTGTGCATCAACACATCTCGCTTTTTTTTTTTTTTTAATAGCCAAAATCACGAAATTGTGATTTACTTTCCGCTTGATCCAATGGTCAATTTTTCCCCCTCCAATCTATGGTGTAGATCGTTTCAGGACTTCGGAGTTTCGGGCATCAGGAGTTCGTGCATCAACACATCTCTCTTTTCTCGATAGTTGAATCCCCGAAAGCCTTCCCAGATATCCTTCTGGCACCTTCTCTAGATCTCACGGTCATAAAGGTATATCCTTACAAATAGAATTTATGGCTCCCACACTCCAAGTGTTGAGCACTCTCTCTCCATCGAAAAATACCACGTCGATTATGGTTTTACTCTACTGCTACTCCTCCTTAGCTTCTTAACATAGCTAAGTACCTCATTGACACTTAGGAATTCTCTATGGTTTGAAATTGGCTCCTCTAACACAATTTCACTCGATACCTTGGGTCCAAACACCACTTATCCATCCCATCTAGGCTCAACATTGTAACCATGCTCTGATACCATTTTTTAATGTTCCCCCGGCCATCAACCCCACATTCGGGAAAACACTACTACGCAGAAAACACTCTCAGGATTATTTAACATGCATTTAAATGTAATTCAATACATTAAGACAGAGTAAACATATAATTACTACCATCATACAAAACTAATAAAATCAACAGTAAACATCATCACAACAGAATGCATGATAATATAGTAAATATCACAGACCATCATCACATAAAAATTAAGTACAACATTAATACTTATCTTGAAGCTATATGTAATTCACCAACTGCATGCAAACCTTCCATGAACCTCCCAGCCTTAGACTGCATTTCTCATCATTCTCAGTAGTAGGTCACCCCTGAGATGGGACTAAGCTCTACCTGGTAGGGAAATCCTAGGCTAGGCAAGGTTGATGGGAGACACACAGTCACAGAGGAAGGATTCTCTCCCAGGAGTCACTTACGCCACTACCCACAGACTCTCATTCCCCACATGCCTATCCCACCCCAGGAGTATACATCTTCTCTGTCACCAAGAAATTCCTTCTGCTGCTAAACCTCCCTTTCCTTGGGCTTCATCAATAGACCGAACCAAAAGTCTCTGAGCTCTATGGCAGCTACAAGACCCCCTTCTAGGAGTTCTCGCTTCCTCCATGCACTCTCTCACCTGGAGAAAGCTTCTCACAGGCTTATCAAGCTTCCTCTTCAACTACAACCACCTCCCTCTCCTTGAGAGAGTGTTACAAAGGTCAGACAACCTGTTTCCTTCAACTCAAGTTCCAACACAGTCGGGGCACCCGCAAGACTCAGAACAAACACTCACCATGACCAACAAGACACAAACATTCTAGAACTGCATGGCCACAATATCCTACTGGAACAATAGGCACTGGCTTCCCAAAACAGTGATAGTCAAGAACTATAACACAGCAAGGATCGACAACTACAAGATGCGTCAGGTTTCTCAGCAAACAAAATAGGAGATACGACTCACAGCTCTAGGTTTAGGAATGCGCAGGAGTGCACAAGTTGAGTCATAGAGCCAAACGCATTAAGGAGGAGGGTGGAGGAAATGGGAGGTCGAACTTTGGACTCCCATGATGGATGGATGAATGCAGATGCCAAGGATGAACAAGTGAGGAGGGAACCCCCCCATAGTTGACTTCTGCAGTTCTTTAAATTCATGTTCCTGGGTTGACACATGTCTCCCATGAGGTTGCATGTACTCCATCAACATGCATTCCTCTCCAGGAACTTAGGACAAAACATATACATTTACACAACAATTTATAATAATAATAAATTATTATCCCCAAGGATTTAAGCCCCCAATATTAGCTCCTCTTTCTTACATTTTATCCCCCTCTCCCTTACCCAGGCTTTGTGGAATCTTATTCCCCCATCACTCATTCATCGTGGTCAGTCCACATGTAGAGATGTTCTTGTATTAATACTATGCATAATTACATGTACAAAAATCAGGCTCCTGGCCCTCAACACTTAGGCTCCCTGGCCTAAATAACACATAAGCCCACTAGCTTATATAAACTTGGCTCACTAGCCTATAAAACAAAATTCCAATTCATAATACAATTGGAGAACATCCTAGGGGTATTACAGAAGGTAGCCTTGGAATGTGATCTTCTAGGTCAAATATTATCAAATTCGTATATGAGGGGTCAATTCCACCGATGGCCTTTAAGAATGCCTTCTGTTAGCGATAATTCTTATCTTGGGCTCGATAGCATTCAGGTCTGCAAGTTACACGAGAAGCGCCCGAGCGCAGCATGGAAAAATCTCATTTTACGGCTTCCAATCAAATGAGCGGGTGAAATTACGTTGTCAATGGCCCAGATTCATCCATAAGAACAGATCAACGGTCATTAGGATATCGGGGCTACCAAGTTAACCGATATATAATTTCAAATAAAGCACCTATATTTCAAGACTAAATATGGGTCGTCCGATCCAGTGATGCATGGCGCAAGATCTAGTCACGTCGGCATATCGACATTCGAGAATTCGAAGGGTAAAAGTCCCTCGTCATCTCACATCTCGAAACCCCAAACCCTGAAATGCCGATAAGCGCCTTTGAAGCTAAGCCTATGGTCCTAGCACCTGGTCACGTCAAGCGAGCCTAGTAATGGAGGACACGCAGTGCAATAGCTGAGCCACGAGTGGGGCCATTCAGGATTTTCACGATTGGAAGCACCGAGGTCCTTTCAGTCATCCATCCATTGATGAAACTCGAGCGCATTGGACTTAAAGGGGGGTAAAATGAAAAGGAATGGGTTAAAAACCCACTTGTCCTAAGTTTGGGATGAAAATGCATCTGTGTTTAAATAGAAATCAGATCTGGACGATAGGGATTAGAGCACCCAGATCAATGACGCACATTGGATTCCGGAGCCCCCCGCCTTTCTACCTTTAAGCGGAGGGGGGGGGGTCCAGAATCGGGGGCACACCTCTTCAACGATTGCGATTAGAGTGCCCAGATCAACGACACACAAGGTGATTCCGGAACCCCCCGTCCTTTCTACCTTTAAGCGGAGGGGGGGGTCCGGAATCGGGGACGCATCTCTCCGACAACTGTGATTAGAGCGCCCAGATCAGCAACGCACATTGTATTATGGAGCCTTCTGTCTTTTTGCGTTTAACCAACGTGGGCCCCTTTCCTGTCGTGTCATATTTTGTACCATCCTTCCCCTTGCCATCTGTTCTCCTTTTAGCCCTGCGATGAGGCTCGCTCCCTTTATCCCTTCCTCATCCTCCAACATCTATCTACCTTCCCTCTTCTGGTCCATGTGGTCCCTCCCCCCATATCATCATCCATTCACCTTATGAGCCTCCTCATCCCCTGCCATGTGTCTCGCTCCCTTCCATGACAGCCTTTTGCTACCGCACCCATCCTTAAACCCTCTTATATTCTACCACCTCATCACCTCTCATCTCACCCTCACAGTGTTGACACCATCGCCTCCCTTTCCCCTTCCACATCAAGCATACCAGTTCCTCCACGCCTTATCCATCAGACTATCCAACTGTTCCAGGTGGTAGCACGAGGGGTCTTCCACATCCCAGAGGATAGAGTTGACCGAGGCTGTTCCCAACCCAAGGAAGCAGTTATTATTTTCATGAAGGTGGTTGAACGTCGTCTTCTTCCATAAATAGAAGGCCAGGAAAGGACCAAGTGTACAAGCAGACTGATAGTCCTTCTTGACGGAGATTGCATCTATCAAACCACTGCAGGATAGTCAGGAGTCCCATTGCATCTATCATAAGTGCACGATCATCCAGAGTCTGCATGCACAGACTGTCAGAAGACATGCAGACGCAAAGTTTTTAATGCAACTCCTCGTTTCTGCTGCTATTGTTTTGTTTTGGCTATATGTAGGTATTTTTTCCATTTTGTAAAGTATCGATGGTAGAGAAAAGCTCCCAACTGTAAAGTTTTAATGATCTTTCTAGTTCTATGGTTATGAATCTATGTTTGAGATTTCTTGTTTTATGACAAATAGTTTTCCTGCTCTGTCTATGTTTTCTTCTTATACCAGAGAGTTCATGATCGACTGATTCGCATGAATTGTTGTAGTTATGCTACGATAAAGGATTTACCGTTGCCTTATTGTATTCCCTGGTTCTTTGCATTTGGATGTAAGAAGATATTTCCTTTAGATGTTTCCTCTCATAGTCTGTTAGAAACCTGATGTCTATAACAGACCCCTGCACTCTTCTTATGCAAGTCTTCCACCTACTCACCCTTATTACAACTCACTGTTTGAAGTTTATCTAAGACCTCACTCGCCCACACATGCCTAGCCTAGTTTCAGAGTTGAGATGATATTTTTCTGAGTTTACTTCCATTTGATCACCCCTTTATGAACAAATCGTGACATTAAACTGATGGGTGTCAGGATCTTCTCCTACTGCAATCCAGGAGTGACTTCCGGCGCTAACATTTTTGGCGCCACTGCCGGGGACGAAGTTGAAGATTTTCCCTGGGCAGAACGACATTGAGCCTCTGATTCTGAAGGTGCATCAGACATCAGATCCTTTAAATATTGCTACTATGCACCTGGCGACTCCACAGTGGCAACTCCATTGTTTCCACATCATTGTTTCAGCTGTGACTACTGTTAGCACACCTGAAAGCTGACCCTAAGGAGCTTTCTCGAGAAAGTTTCAGCAGCTGCTCTCTCAGCCTGAGAAGCTTCCTGGGGTAATGACAACGTTAAGATCTGGACTTTGATGGTGAAAAAGGACCAGGCACATTTGAAGCTGTGCATCTTTCACCTAGCGACTCCATGATTCGAGGATCGATTGGTGACTCCACTGGTTCGATATGGAGAAAATTCTGGCTCAAAGGTTTGCTTTCTGTGACTTTTCTCAGATAGTTGGTTTTCCTAATGCACTTCCTGATAGAGACATTTGGGAAGATTTCCTCCCTGAATTTCATGCAAAGGATTGGGAGGAACCAGCTGAGCATTTAATGGACTTCCATGAAGCTATTCACCGACACAGTATCACGCATGAGGATGTCCAGATTAAGCTCTTCAGGTATTCATTGAAGGGAGATTCTCTTGAGTGGTGTCGATCCCTTCCCTCTGTGAGCATCCGCTCTTTAACAGGTTTTCATATAGCTTTCAATTCTTTTTGTAAAGATTACTATCCAGCTGATTGTTTGTATGAAAATTGTTGTGAAGAATTTTCTTTGCTTCGTGAAGCCCTTACTGTGGGGGAAAGCATCTGCTGTGAAAAAATTGAGGTGTTGAATGATATGGGTCATGTTAGCTCGAGCATGGAAGCATATGACATCATATCGGATGCATCTGTTCTTTTAGATGCTCATAAAGATCAACACGTCTCTTGTGGAGATTATGAGTTTGTAGAGAAGATGTGGTCCATGGTAGGTGGCTCACCTAAATGTCAAATTGAAGCAAATATTCCTAGCAACCCTGTTTCTGAGGACAAAGACCTTCCCGTTTGTAAAGAAGAAATTATTGTGGAAGCGGTTTCCTCTCTTTTTCTCCAGGGGGTTTCTCACGATATATGTTTACCTGGGATTAAAGAGAAAAAGATTATGTGTGAGCAGCCAGAACCAGTAGGTCCCACTATCCCTAAAATGGAATTTTTTGACAGGATCACTGTTTTGAAGGAGGATCATATCAATGAAGGACAACCCCTTTTTGATATATATTATAGTGATGATGAGCAGCAAGCTTATCCTACTTTTGATCACTATAGAGATACTGAAGAGCCAGTCAACAAAAAAAACCACCCCATGGTCCCTATTTATGATGAATACGAATCGGACCTGGGGAAGACTGAACCAGAGGAGCAGAATATTTTCTGTCCAGAGACAGTCAGCGAGAAGCCAGCCACCGCCCAAGAGCAACAAGCCCATTTCAGTTATTCACTCGCCTGTGCTTATCAGAGATATTCGGTCGTAGGTGAAAAACTGTGTAGAAAAAGAGGTTGTCTGTCGCCCATTTCCTAGAATTGGCCACTCATTTGATGACCCTGTCAGTGAATACATGGAGTGGCATTTCCCTTATGCTTTGGATCCGCCCTATTTCATCTCAACTTCAGCCTATGAGGAGAAGTTGGAGAGTGTATATGTTCTGCTATCACGGTTACACTATCTGCTGGTGATCATCGACAGAAGGAAGGAGCTTCTATCTAGGAAGCTGCTTGAATGGCTATGGTGGAAATCTGCTTTCACCTAGCCCCATGTAAAGGTTTTATTAGTTCAGGATTGTACATAAATAATCTCTTGTGAGCATGAACGTTTAGTTTGTTTTGTTTTTATTTTTCGGCCTGTAGTTTTAGCAGCGGAATGTTTTGAGCCTGACTCCATAGCCCAACAGCAAGGCACAGAAGCTGCAGAATGAGTTCTTAGAGAATCACAGGGATGACTCTATCCCCCATGGAGCCTAATGTTAGCGATAATTCTTGTCTTGGGCTCGAGAGCATTCGGGTCTACAAGTTACACGAGAAGCGCCCGAGCACGGCATGGAAAAATCTCGTTTTACGGCTTCTAATCAAATGAGCGGGTGAAATTACGTTGTCAATGGACCAGATTCATCCATAAGAATAGATCAACGGTCATCGGGATATCGGGGCTACCAAGTTAACCGATATATAGTTTCAAAGAAAGCACCTATATTTCAAGACTAAATATGGGTCGTCCAATTCAATGACACGTGGTGCAAGATCTAGTCACGTTGGCATATCGGCATTCGAGAATTCGAAGGGTAAAAGTCCCTCGTCATCTCAGATATCGAAACCCCGAACCTCGAAACACTGATAAGCACCTTTGAAGCTAATCCTATGGTCCTAGCACCTGGTCACGTCAAGCGAGCCTGGTAATGGATGACACGTGGTGCAATAGCTGAGCCACGAGTGGGGCCATTCGATATTTTCATGATTGGAAGCATTGAGGTCCCCTCAGTCGTCCATCCATCAATGAAACTAGGGCGCATTGGACTTAAAGGGGGGTAAAATGCAAAGGAATGGGTTAAAAACCCACTTGTCCTAAGTTCGGGATGAAAATGCGTCTGTGTTTAAATAGAAATCAGATCTGGAAAACAGGGATTAGAGCGCCTAGATCAACGACACACATTGGATTCCGGAGCGCCCCTGCGTTTCTACCTTTAAGCAGAGGGGGGGGGTCCAGAATTGGGGGCGCACTTCTTCAACGGCTGCGATTAGAGCACCTGGATCAACGGCGTGCAAGGTGAGTCCAGACCCCCCCCTACCTTTCTACCTTTAAACGGAGGGGGAGGGGTCCAGAATCAGGGATGCATCTCTCTGACGGCTGTGATTAGAGAACCCAGATCAGTGACGCACATTGTATTTTGGAGCCTTCTGTCTTTCTGCATTTAACCAACATGGGCCCCTTTCCTTTTGTGTCATCTTTTGTACCATCCTTCCCCTTTCCATCTGTTCTCCTCCTGGCTGTGCGATGAGGCTCGCTCCCTTTAACCCTTCCTCATCCTCCAACATCTGTCTACCTTCCCTCTTCTAGTCCATGTCGTCCCTCCCCCCATCTCATCATCCACTCACCTTCCAAGCCTCCTTGTCCCCTGCCATGTGTCCCGCTCCCTTCCATGACAACCTTTCACTACCGCACCCATCCTTAGACCCTCTTATCTTCTACCACCTCATCACCTCTCATCTCACCCTCACAGTGTTGACACCATTACCTCCCTTTCCCCTTCCATGTCAAGTGTGCCAGTTCCTCCACGCCTTATCCATCAGAATGTCCAACTGTTCCAGGTGGCAGAGCAAGGGGTCTTCCATGTCCCAGATGGCAGAGTTGACCGAGGTTGTTCCCAATCACAAGGAAGTAGTTATTATTGCCGTGAAGGTGGTTGAACATCGTCTTCTTCCATAAATAGAAGGCCAGGAAAGGACCAAGCATACAAGCAGACTGATAGTCCTTCCTGACAGAGATTGTGTCTGTCAAACCACTGCAGGACAGTTAGGAGTCCCATCGCGTCTCTCATAAGTGCACGATCATCCAGAGTTTGCATGCACAGACTGTCAAAAGACATGCAGATGCAAAGTTTTTAATGCAGCTCCTTGTTTCCGATGTTGTTGTTTTGTTTTGGCTATATGTAGGCATTTTTTCCATTTTGTAAAGTATCGATGGTAGAGAAAATCTCTCGACTGTAAAGTTTTAATGATCTTTCTAGTTCTACGGTTATGCATCTGTGTTTGAGATTTCTTGTTTTATGAAAAACAGTTTTCCTACTCCATCTATGTTTTTGTCTTATACCAGAGAGTTCATGATCGAGTGATTTGCATGAATTGTTGCAGTTATGCTACGATAAATGATTTACCGTTGCATTATTGTATTCCCTGGTTCTTTGCATTTGGATGTAAGAAGATCTTTCCTTTAGATGTTTCCTCTCACAGTCTGTTATAAACCTGATGTCTATAATAGACCCCTGCACTATTCTTATGCAAGTCTTCCACCTACTCACCCTTATTAAAACTCACTATTTGAAGTTTATATAAGACCTCACTCGCCCATGAATGCCTGGCCTAGTTTCATATTTGAGACGATATTGTTCTGAGTTTACTTCCATTTGATCACCCCTTTATGAACAAATCGTGACATTAAACTAATGGGTGTCAGGCTCTGCTCCTGCTACAATCCAGGAGTGACTTCCTACTCTAACACCTTCCATTGAGCAGGAAAAATTTGAAGGACTTTGAGAGCTGACATCGCACAGGGTGCTTGCGCAAGATCTTCTACAATACTGTAGTTTTGAGTAGCACGTGCGTGAGGATTAAAGGTAGAATTTCGAACAAATCCCTTTGGAGGAGGACAGAGAACTGTATTGAGACCCAGTCTTTTGATATGAAGAGGATCATTGGGAGGTGAATTTGAGGGAGGCAGTTGAACCAATGAAGGTGGTATATAGTCAACTTTCTCCTTTGAGGGAGAGTAATCTTTGGCCTGAGTAGCAATGGAAATATCGTTCGTTTTTGAATCACTAGTAGACATGAGGACATAGGAAGTGGTGGAGAGAGAGGCTTGGTCATGAATGACCAATTGGGCATGTTGTTGAAAAGGTAAAGGTTGTGAAAAAACAGTAGGTGTGGGAGGTTTCACGGTCCCTTGAAGGAACTTAGTGACCTCAGCACGTCTTGGACAATCTTTCATGTAGTGATCATCACCATAGATAAGGCAAGGATATCTCAATTTACGCTTATACTTATCATCAACAGGTTGTGTTTTGGCTTTGTCGGATTGTTGGTTATTTTTATCCTCTTTATTCCTACCCTTTCCTTTCTTGGATTTATTTTTGTCGGTGGGGGTAGATTGAACAGAGTTCACCTCATAATTTTTTTTCGATGGAAGGAGTGGGAGACGAAGCATTTTGGACATTAGAAGCAGTAGATTTGGGATTGGTGTGAGTGGTCAACATAGATTTAGCATCATCATGGAAAGTGCCAATCACACCATCGACAACATGAGAATTGTTGGGGTTGTTGAGGTAGTGGAGGTAGAAGGACGAGGAGCATCATGGATTAAGTCGTAAATAGTGCATGTTTGCGAATAAACGAGATCTAAGTACTGAGTGCGATTGATCACCTATTCTTCAGTGACAAATCCACCCATGGAAATGTCATGAGAGATTTTATTCACGAATGATTTGGTGAACCATTTTTCCAATAACAGATTGGGAAGGTCGAGTTTGATCAAACTTCGTCTTCTTCTCCACTCATGGATGTGATCAGAAATATGAGTGGCTGAATTTTGCTTGAAGGAACTCAAAATCTCGGTTCCTGTTTCATAGCAGATTGGTAGTTGGTAATGTGTGAGAAAATCCATGGCTAGGGTGAAAAAGTCAATGAAGAAGCCTTGTGGTAACTCTATATACCACTTTGCAGCCAAACCCGTAAGAGTTCATTGGAAGAGTCGTAATCGAATGGATTTTTCCATCAAAGAGTTGGATGAGCACCAAAGGTGGAAAGTCATGACATGGTTGTTTGGATCTTCTCCCGGTTTACCATCAAACTTGGGAATGTCAGATGCTAAATTGGCTGGTATAACGGGCCAATGGGGAGAAAGGAGGATAGGTTCATTCAAGATTCTAAACAAGTCGGGTAGATCCAAAGTGGATAAAAAGGGAAATTTTCTATTCACGTGGGGGTACTGGTGACTTTGAGGAGGAAGTCTCATCGGTATACCAATAGGACCGTAAGCAGTATGCATATGATGTGAAGATCCTAGAAGAGTCAGGCGTGGAGGAATATGCATGTAGCTCATAGGGTTGTATAGGTTGGGGGTGTTCCCTTGGAAGGGGATACTAGAATGAACGTTAGAACCCCAAATGGGATTGGAAGAACCTAGATATGGCTAGATGGAACTGGGGGGTATGTGAGAGCTAACTTGAGGTAGTTACCCCCCAGACAATTGTTGATTTTCATGGATGAGAAAGTTCCAATATTGGGCTAGCGATCCTGGGATATTTTGTCGATAAGGTGGGTTATTACTTCCAAGCGGGGGTTGTCCTCCAAGTGAGGATTGTGTTCCAATATGGGTTTGACCTCCAAATTTATTTTACACCCTAGAGTTAAATTGTCCCCCAGGGTTGAATTTCCCTCCAATGGGAATTTGGTAACTAGAAGTGAAATACTGAGTGGTGCCTCTGATTGGATTGGAGCCATTTGGTCTAGATCCTCCAATAAAAGGTGGATAAGACCCTCTAGAGAGGACCTGGGAAGGTGTCGGAATGAAACCAAAAGCAACAGTGTACCCAGAAGGAGTTAAAACTCCAGAAGCTCCGGATGGAACCTGGGAAGGAATAGGGATAGAAGTACTCAAAGCATTATACCCAGGAGGAAGTGACGGGATAAGTCTAGATGAAAGTGGTGTGCCAATAGGGCTTGGTTAGTCACTGTATTCCCAGTGGGAATAGTCATAGCATGTGGGACCATTGTGGAATGGGCCATATGAAGAGGAATGGACGAGCTAGGACTAGTTGACTGGGTGTCTGAAACAACAAAAAGATAGGAATTTGTATTAGAAAAATGATCTAGGGGTATCGTGAGGGCAACAGATGTTTCGGCCAGTTCAGGGACAACATGTATATCAGCACCTGCGTCTGAGTCGTGAGGGCTTCACCCAATACGAGGTGGGATTCTAAGCATGTTAGTAGTCTAAAAGGGATTCTCATTTTTAGGGCCAGTCGGTATTCCAGAAGTGTCAAAAAAAAATTCTTTGGATGAATTCAGTCGAAGAATATGTCTCTCGTATCCAAGAGGTATTCAGAAATCATATAGAGAATAAAAAAAAATTTGAAACTATTCTAAAGTGTCGGTTCTTTCCGGTTGTGAAGTTATGTTGTCCTGGACCTCGCTCTGTTGAGGAGATCCATCTAGTGGATTAGTAGGCAAAGGTTTAGAACCTTCTGGATCTTTCTGGGGTAGTCCTTTCATTCTACGTGAACGACGTGGAGGTTCAATGTTGGCTGAACCAAATATATTACGAAAAAACTATATGGCCAACTATGGAAACAAACAACACTCGCTAATAAAATCTAGGAATAAAACCAAGCAAACAAAACCTTCTTATTTTGAAGTCACTAGTTGGTGATGAAATCCAACGTCACGAAGTCAAGACAAGAAGGGGCTAGGATAGAGTGGGCGGAAAATTTACGTTGACAACCTACTTAATGGACTTACACCCTAGTGCAAGATCCCACACATAATCATGGGTATACCCTCCAAGGAGCCTGAGTGAGCTTGGACAACGTCGATTCAAGGTGTTATCACTCCAAGAAACTCTTTGGGGTTGTAAGCCAAAGATGCTTGGTAACTTAAGACAAGATAATTTAGATATGCTTGTATCAATGGGATAACTCAATAACTAATGAAATGGAAAACTCATCATACATTCGAATAAGACAGTTCTTTTAGAGATCAATAATTAGCCAAAATAGTTTAAATAGTGGATGAAGAATACCAATCTTGATAACCAAATACAATAAGGTGCAGGGTCATACAAGATAGCAAGAATGTTCTTCAATTCATGTTTATGAGCTTAATAAAGAGATGACAGTCTTTAGAAGCTAAGACAAACTGAATTAAAGTGCAGAGAGATGAAGTACATGACCAATCTGATATTGAAGACAAAAGAAGATTGTGATTCTATTATCAAATAAGAGTCTATTATAGTAGCAAAATGTATCCAAGATTGGACCCCCCCAGTTGTCCTTCTATTATCTTTAGATTTATAGATTTACAATGAAATGTCCAGATCCTATGAGGATGGATCAAATTTACTAAAGATAGATAATCAAAACAATTTTACAAAAAGAAAGGAGATGAACCTAGAAAATAGGTCAACTCCTTATTTCATGGTCTTCATATTATCTAAAACCTCTGTGATGTGCAGAAAGTCTCCCAAGGTTGTTTGATATCCCTTGATGAAAATAGAATTCGAATTTCCCAAATTGGGATCAAAACCTGATTCTGTGCCCCAAAAATAGGTGCCTAATCATCTTGAACACCTCTTCAAACCTCTTTTGCATCAAATATGGATTTTGGATTTGATACTATAATTCATCATGTATCTTTGGAAAGCATTTTCAAGAGATTTGGTTGAGAAAAACTTCGATCTAGGAAAAAATACACCTTCAATGCCTGTCTCAGGTTTCACCAGCTCTTTTTTCCTGAATCTGACCCTTTAGCTATTGAAAAGTAGATCTTTCAACAGCTAACTAGCAAAGTTCAAGGCGACATAGCTATTGAAAGCGCAGATTGTTTTAATGAAAACTGCCTTGGGAAAAATCAAATTTCTAAGTCGTGGAGAGTTTGTTTTACATGCTTGAATAGTCGATTGACATCTAGAAATCATAAGATTTCCAATGGTACTTTAAAATCTACATTTAGAGCTTGGGAAGGTAGTCAAAATTCCCCTGCAATATTAGGCATCATTTTTCAAAGGTTCTTTTCAGCGTCCTCTCGTTCATAAAATTCACAGGATTCATTGCAAACACTGCCTCTCAATGAGGAACCCCACTAAAAAAAATACACCTCAGCCCTCATGGAAAGATTTAAAATCTTGAATCATCACCTTAATGTTTCCTGTGCATTCAATACTACAGTCAACTCCTCCATCATTTTTTTTCTGCAATTATCTCTTGAATGGGCTTATCATAGTCTCTAGGGTTTATAAATTCTATTACGCCAAATGGTTTTGCTTGTTCATATCTATCATTGTTTAAATTTATTCCAATTATCCGAGAAACTCCTGCAATTCTTTCCCCTTCAACAGTAGCAAGCCCGACACTCCCAAGGCCAAATATTGCTACTGTTGAACCCTTCTTGGGTTTGCCTACATTCAAAGTAGCACCCATTCCTGTAGAGACACCACAGCTTAATATACAAACTTTGTCGAGAGGGGCCTCGAGATTAATTTTGGCTACACATCGAGCATGAAAAATAGTGTATTCTCTGAAAGTCAATGTACCAAGTGGTAAATCGGCTCCCCTTTGATGGAAAACCTTGACTTTTCATCATTTATCATAACCCCTCTCTCAGTGTTAATCCTCAGCAGATCACACATGTTGCTCTCTTCTGACTTGTAGTGTCTGCATTCCCCGCATTCTCCAGTAGTATTGAACAAACCTCTTCATCTTTGTGTACACTTGTTTTTTGTTTACATATGTGCTTGATGAGTGGCTCATACGTGGACTGTTGAATGCGTTTTAATAAATGGGACTATGTGATTACTGTATGTCTTATGTGTGACATGTGGAATGAGGAGTTGAACTTGGTGCATAACAAGTGAACCTTGATGCAATATGGATTGACATTTGATTTGCCATATGGCCTTGCCATATGAACCTTGACTCATAAAATGACATGTGAGCATATGTTGTTAGATGTGGCATGGATCGTGGCATGAGCAATTGGGCTTAGTGCTTAATGTTGGGCTTGAGAGTTTGACTCGTGACCTTATGTTATTGAATGGGGTTTTAGATGATAGACTTTAAACTTAGCATGAAAAATAGGCTTGTAGGTTAACTCATGGTATGACTCATATAATGGCTACAACTCATGGCTAGCATGTGGGCTTTGATGAAGATCTTAAAATTCTGACTAGAAATTTTTTGAAATGAGCGTATTGAATAAAAGTTGAGAAGGCACTCCAAAAATACCAGTGCATTTTTTTTCACTAACACCAGGTACCATGAAGACTTGCCCATGCATAGTCACCTTGTGTGAGACCCTATGAATATAGGCTAATGAGGTTACCAAAAACAATAGTGATGCCTGGGGAAATAGTCGATAGTCTGATCCACACGCAAAGGCAGGGTATCTAGCCCAAAATCAACTCAAAAGGATTCCACTCATCATTATGGGTATACCTTTCAAGCGACCCCCATAATACATGCAAGCTCTACACCAAGACCAACAAAACAGGGTGAGTAACTCTACTAGTCTCAATGCGACCTCAGGTTTGACCATAGTGTGACAAGGGCTTCCAAGGACAAAATGTTGCCAATGGATTTGAAAATTCCCTATCACAAGATTCTATAGTGTTTTTTATGCTTTGGAGAGTGTGCCTCACAACCTATTCCAAAGCGCTAGCCTAGCTAATGTTGGTGTAAAAGACCCTAGAAAATAAAAGTTTCTAAGTAAATTTTGTAATTACGCAGTGTTTTTATAGGTTGTTGTTTACGCAAGAGGAAGACGGAAATGAAACGAATGTTGTATGAGACCTTTACCCAATAGTATGCAAATAAAGATGAATGATCCAATTTTGTGTTCGATGAAATATATCTATAGTAGGGAGAAGACATATTTCTAGAACACTAATGCTATGAAATGTACTTTCTTTTTCTTGAATGAACACAATAGCAAACAACCATAAACAATGAAAATTTTCAATTTTCTCTTCTCTAAAAAAAACATTTTGAATGCAAAAAACTTTCTTATGAGTGATTTCATTGAAAGAATAAGTGGCTTTAAATTCATCCTTTATAAAAAAACATCAGGGGTATGACGAAGAAAAGACAAGAAATCAAAGAAACATTATACACTCAACAATCTCCCAAATCAAACTTTCAATGAAGATAAAACTAAAAATGACAAAAAATGTTTCGCCAAATGCAAATGAAGCAATGACTTTCCAGTCAAGGAGCAATCCAGAAAATGTAATCAATCCAAAAATTTAAATCCAATCAAAAGACTTTTAATCAATCAAGCACTCAGATGGAGGATCATAGATTATATCCTTGTTGATAAAAATAAAAAATGAAACTGGAAAAATGACTAAGATAGGTGTTTGATCTCCAAAAACTAATCAAAAGCAGGTTAAACACTTAGAAAACAGTCAAAAACTAGAATTAAAAGTTCCTCCCAGCTGATAAAGCAAAACTGGTCATTAAGAGGTGACAAGGCCCAATCCAAAAAACAAATTCATAAACACCGCTGCGACCCAGTAGTACGTTACAATGAGGAAATGAATAGTTTCTGCAAGCTAGAAACTATTAGGATGCAGAAATTTCTCACTAGGATAAATAGTTAGGGTGTGGAAATCAAAGGTTTCTGCAAGTTGTGTATAGAATACAGTGCGGAAGTGTTTGCAAACAAGGAAATTTTGGAAAAAGGAAAAATGGTCTGAGGAAACTTTCAGATCCAGAGAGTCTGGTTGGATCTCCCACAGACTCAGAGACTGAAATAGAATGAAAAACATAGGCTAAATGAAAATGGCCAACAAAAAACCACAAATAAGTCGTATCCCTAGCAGAGTCACCAATTTTGTTATTGGATAAATCGGTGAATGCGAACATAAACTAATCTCCCTAGATCCACCTGAATCTAGAACAAAACGAGACGGAACATGACACTTTCCCTAAGCTATAATCATTGAGTTTACTATCAAAGAAGGAATATACGACATACCTTATGAATCGCTTCCTTATATCTTTGTTGCTCCTTCTTCACTCTGGTGCTCCTGTGAAATCAGATCCACAGTGACACAAACCAACCAACATGAAGGAAGCAATAGTAGAATTCAATGACAACTTAAACATGTGATCAAGGAATCATGTAATAAAATACTAACGATTTTATGGGAAAGAGACATGCCACCATATTATATTAATGAAAAGTGGAAGATACAATTGAATTTCCTTGATGCCACAAGTTCCCTTTTAGTGGTCCTTCATTCCAACACACACATACATTTGCCCTGAAATTCACATGAAGATGATCCACAAAACCTTGATGAACAAATGGAGACCTCAAGCATCACTTGAAACATGATTCTTCACACAGTCTTTAGCCTATTCTTTCATCAATTCTTTGCTTAATCTTGCTTAACCTTTTCCATGAGAAACCTATCATTATATAGGAGAAGGTGAAGTGGTTAAGGGGATGAGGATGATCCCATCAAATCAGAGAAGTTAGTAGGATCGCAACCATATGAAAGAGACCTAACATTCTAGAAGATTCCCCATCTAGAAACTTCGTGAACCTCTTTCTTCTTTTAGCTTTAAAACGCTATCACACCCTACCTATATAGAAGCCTGAGGAAACCCCGCAGGCCACATATTCTTTCATCAATTCTTTTCTTAATATTGCTTAACCTTTTCCATGAGAAACCTATCATTATATAGGAGAAGGTGAATTGGTTAAGGGGATGAGGGTGATCCCATCAAATAAGAGAATTCAATAGGATCACAACCATATGGACTCCACCTCACATTCTAGAATATTCCCCTTCTAGAAACTTTGTAAGCCTCTTTCTTCTTTTAGCTTTCAAACATCGCCACACCCTGCTTATATAGCAGCATGCAGAAACCACACAGGCCAGCTATAGAGCAGCCTGTGGAGATCAAGGATTTTTGCACTGTGTAATACAAGAAGCCTTCGGAAATCAAGGATTTTTGTACTTTGTAATACATGCAGCCTACAACATCCTTCCAAAAATTAGTTTTGTAGAGGAAGAAAGCAGTTACTTTTCTCAGGCAAAAGATCATTTTGAGAGCTTGAACACTTGCTTGTAGAATCATCATCAGGGTGACCAAAATAATGTGTAACACCTTTGTATGCAATCCATCCATCTCCATTGGACATGCCTTAACCATCTCATTGATTTTTCTTTTTTCTTTTGTAGCTAATTGCACCAACCAAGTTTTTCCAATCTATCTTCTTGGAAAATGGAATCTTTCCACCATCTTAGGATCTAGATAACTATGACTAGATTCCAAGTCAATTAAAATAGAAATGGGTTGGTCATTGATTTTACCTTCCACCTCGATCATGTGAGACTGAAACTTATCCTACTTGTTATCCAACGCGGCGTAAATCCTTCGCACATTTCTACCCATGTCCTATGATATCGCAACTTGTTGTAAACTATGCGCAATACTCACTTTATCATCTCTTTGGGGGTAATCTTCACACACATGATTTTTGCCACAACCCTAACTCTGCATAGAATTTGTTTCTCATAATATTTCAACAACAAGTCACCCTCACATTGGGGCTCGAACTCCACCATGGAAAAATACTTCTAGTGACACACTAAGGTCTAACTCTCAACAAAATTGCTCAATCCTAGGTGCCTGTTGTTGCAACTAGCGCATTGTCCCTCATTACCCGTGAACCTATCACATGTAAAGAAGTGTTCCCCTTCTATTCTCAACAGTCCTTCGGCTGCCCCACTTCCCTTCCTAGGATTACCAGCAATAGGTCAGACAGGAAGTCTCTAAGCCCTGCAACTAATGCTCAATGCACCAGGGAACAACTCTCAGTAATAATCTCAACTGGAGAGTAAGCTCCTGGGTCTGACAACCACTTCAAAACATCCATTGTCTCACCTAGAGAGATTAATATCGGTCTTTCTACCCATCCCTTGACTGTAAAATCATATTATAACCCCTACAACGCCTTACAAGCTTCTCTGTGTAGATAAGGTAATAATCATGTTTTCTATACAATCTGACCCCCTTTTGCTCACAACATATTGCCACGTGATTCTCTTGAATAATGGATAATTTCCCCCAAAATACACTAAGGATAGAATTATATATTGCATGCCTTCCACTTGACACTTTTCACCTTCAAAAGTAGCTCTAATCCACTTGTTGACCCATTCCCTACCCTAAGGAACTTACGATAAAAACATATACACATACTCTTTACCAGAAATCTTATTAAAATATTCCCCAAGACTTCTGACTCGCTCCCTTTTCCCTTTCTCGGTGGAGTCAACCCCCCATCTCTTTTCGTTTGAGTCAATATTCACACATTGATGCAATATTATATTAATAATCATGATTATATTTACATGATAGGTGCATTGGCCTATCTGCATCCAGGCTCACCAGCCTCATAATCACATAGGCCCTTTGGCCTCAATACATAATCAGTCATGTACACATATATATAACTTAGAAATGTGCACTTCCGGTTCATTACCATGCACTTATCCAAGTGTGTGCAACACGCTGCAATGTGCACACTTACCCAGGTGTGCACAACACACAAAATGTGCACACTCTGCCTTTATAACAATTCTCCACACACTTACTTAGATGTGCGCAACACCAAAACGAGGCACCAATGGCTCATCAACCTATATATACATTGTTGGAGTTACTTCACACACACCTAGGATTTATTTTTCCTAAGGTTTTTCCTTGTTTATTATTCATAATTATTCATTATCCAGTCTCTTATATTTTAGGGGAGAATATTCCACCCGGAGAATATTCTCTTTCAGTTGACACTTCAGTTTGACCAGTTGAGTTGAGTTTAGATGTTGCATTGGTTTTGTCACCATGCAACATTGGGATCATCACTATGATAATTCAACCTTGCCTTGGTATCATCACCAAACTGATGCATTACCCTTGATTCCCTGAGTTAACTCCTCACTACTCTCTATTCAGTCAGTTAACTGAAGACTAGTTGACTAGTTAACTCAACTAGGTGGTAGTTCACTCCCGTAACTGCCTGAGAGAATAGACTAGGTGGTAGTTCACTCCCATAACTATTAGTGTGTCTTCATATCACTCTATACCACCACTATGGTGCATTTTTTCTCCTCCAGTGTGCACTCATTGATTTATACATAGTATATCATGTGTAAATAATTCATTATTCACAATGGTTAATGGGAATTCTTCCATTGTTTCTCTCCTCCTTCTTCTTTCTCAAATTCTCTCTGCAAATGTGTGTATTATTTTTTAGCTAGATCTATTATGTGCATGTTCAACACATTTACATGGTATCAAAGTCAACGGACTGCTAATCAAAAGCTACACCAATTTTTTTCTGGGTACAAAAGATTGAAGACATCGGAAGGATGGATTTCCAGAAATAATTCATTCTTACACCTTACAACTATTTTGCATGGAAGGAGAAAATAGCCATACATATCCGAACCAGAGGGTTGTACAGGCTAACCTTGAATATAGATACAGAACCAACATCAGCCATAGAAAAATCCAAGTACTTAATTCACATGGATGAGGCACTCGGAACAATTTGCAGTCTTATTTCTCCTGATCTCCTTTTTCACATATCTTCCTATAAGAATCCCAATGAAGCCTGGACTACCTTGGAAGGGATATTTGGAAAACATGATGAGATGATGGGACACATGATGGAGGTGTATCTTCTCACATTGGATCCAAATATCTTTGATAATATCCAAGATTTCTTTACAAAATTCAAGGATTTATTGTCGCAACTCAAAGCTTGCGGGGTTGATAAATCAAAGGAGGAGAAACAAATGGTTCTCACCATTCTCTCCAAGATTGGTCCTAAATTCTCTATATTCATATCCAAATTCCATAATGTTAGATTCACCTCTAGAGCCACCTGGAAGATGCCTTCTCTTGAGGACTTTATCGAATCCCTGACACAAGAGAAAACCAAGCTCATCAACATGGGCACAATCAAAGGCCCAAGGGCGAATGCACTCACTGTGCATGATGGAAGCCACAAATACAAGAAATATAAGGATAAACATAAACATAAATCGCATGCACATCCAAAGAAGGAAGGGTACACAAAACCCTTCACTGATGCCTCTGGATCCAAAGGGGAAAAGGGAAGAAAAGGGGAGAAATGCACATATTGTCACAAAGGATTCCATTCGAAATCTGCATGCATGAAAAAAAAAAATACATCTAATGTCTTAAATACTTCAGAAAAACAACCTTGGATATCGCATCCCTGAGGGTTCAAAGAAGAAGAAGCCAGAAGATCTAAATTCCAAGAAAGATAATTCTATCCCGATGCTTGGATTGTAGATTCATGAGCATCACATCACATGGCTGCCTCAAAAGTAGTCTATTCTTCATTGGATGCATGCAAAGGTTATCCTATTTTTATGGGGGACAACTCTTCTATTGAATTCACCGAAAAAGGAAGGATTGAACTCACCAATGGAAGCTTCGAGAATGTGTTGCACATTCCCAAACTTTCTGTCAACCTTCTCTCTGTGTATCAGATGACGAATTCCGGCACTGGAAAGAAATTCATCTTCACACCAAATTCCGTGGACATCTATGACATGCAAACCAACTCCAGGGTTTCTACCGATGAGTTAAATCATCAATCTAGATTGTATACATTTTTTGAATTCATTGAACCTGATTCTTCTTTACTACTTACTCATGCTAACGAAAGTACTAGGATATGGCACAAAAGGTTTGGACATTTGAATTTCAGATACATGCAACAAATTAGCAATCAAATATTGTTTTATGGTCTACCAGACATCCATTTCTCCAAGGGAGTATGTGAAGGATGTGTTCTTGGAAAACACCCTCAAGAAAAATTCGACAAAGGAAAGTCTTAGAGAGATTTTGCACCTTTAGATCTGATCCATAGTGACCTCATAGGTCCTTTTTCACATCCATCGATCAACAAAGTGGGTTTTTTCTCATTTTTGTTAATGATTTCTCACGTTTTACATGGATCTACTTTTCAGGCATAAATCCGAGGTCTTTCAACACCTCAAAGATTTAAAATCCCTAGTTGAGACATAGTCCAGAAAGAAGATCAAAGTCCTGCAAACTAATAATAGGGGAGATTATGTAAATCATGAGATCCATAATCTTTTCCATGAGGCAAGGATTCAATTGCAAAATAGAGTTCCCAATACTCCGCAGCAAAACGGAGTTGCTGAGTGATGCAGGAGCATCACAATTACCAAAGCGAGCGTGGAGCCAGCGCATGTGTTTTTCAACACATGACATATTGCTTTGAAAACTTTTTGGAAATGAAGCGCCAAACCTTCAATCAACCATTTATGAAGGAGCACCTTTTGTATATTGTATTGGACCTTGAGCGACACGCTCTCGTCCTTAGTAGATAGGAGGAATTTAATCTAGTTAATGATGGTAGATAGGAATTTAATTTAGATTTGATAGCTTTAGAGTCTGAGAGGGAAAATGGATATAGACACCCTCATTGTATCATTGTAAAAAAAAAAAGGAAGCATTGTTCAAGAAGAGAAGAGCAAGCAGAGAATTGTATGAAGAACACCCATGTATAGGCATTTGAACTAATAGAAGAAAACTTTGATTCAAATCCATGGTTTGTGTTATTTCTCTGTGTATTGAATGTATGCTCATGAATGTTTGTTTTCCTGTTATGCATTTTCTTTGATGTGATGTGAATATGAATTCATGGTTGAGTTGAAATCTGAAGGAAAGGAGGAATGAGTTTCAATTATTTCTCTAACTGAGCGAAGATTCCTGCAAGGTGTGCAGTTGAAACCATCTGCAAGGAGTGCGATGATGGAGGCTCAGGTATTCTAACTCTTGTTCTTATTCACCGAGAGGTGAAAGTGAGTTGTTGGAGCTGTACTAGAAGTGTGCAGGCAGAAAAAAGTCTCAGTTGTGAATCTGAGCAGAAGTTTTGGAGGACTGCTGTTGCAGGAGTGCACAGAGTCAAGAGAGGCTGAACACTTGATGTGTTTGCAGAGTTTCTGCAAGGAGTGCATGCAAAGATCCTCTTTTGAGGCTCGAAATTGTGAGAAAATCCCAAGAGGGATAAAGCCTTCAAAGTTCTTGAAGGGCAACATGAAGAAGTTAGTGATTGGAAGCTTGTAAGAGTGTTGCAAGTTCGTGCATAGGAGGGTTCGCAGCAAGGAATCCTTAAGGAGGAGAAGTGATGGTCAGGATCTTGTGGAGGGAACTCGTGATAATCCCGTGAGACGTCAGATCCACCAGAAGTAGCGAGGAATTTACAGCCGTATTAGGAGTTTAAGATCAAGACACCGTGAGCCATTGGATCATCATCTGGTTACCCGTCAACCGTCCGATTGGATAGAAGCTGCAAAGGGTTTAAGCCCGTGTGAGACATCAGGGTTTCAGAAGTTCAGAAGTTCGAGGCCTGTTGGGTTTCGAAACACCGACGGGAAATCCTAGCCATTGATCTCAACAGGACACGTGTCAGGAATCCAAGAGGATTTGGGGTTCAGCATTTCGGGGTTCTTGAGGGCATAAGAACCGTTGCATCAAGAATCGGGATATCACGATTCATGAAATCCTGATAGGAGAATTGTGTGTGGGCCACGGCAGGAGATAGTGGAGGACAGGTGTCATCCATATCGGGTTTCAGAACTTGGAGGATCCTGTGAACAAGTGTGTTTGAAATCGCGATCTCGCGATACGCGATTTCCCGGTCGCAGCGGAAGTGTGGGCCATAGGTGATAACGTAAAAGGACAAGTGGCATCGGGGATCAGAGAATCGAAGATTCTGAGAACGTAAGTTCTACACACTCCAATCCCGCGAAGTCTGAAACTCCGACAGGGGAAAGGACATGGTCTCGTGGACTAGTAAGTCGTATGGGAAAGGATTTAGCTAGAAGGAGCTAAGGAGTGGAGAGAGGTGCCATCGGGGATCGGGAGTTGGGGATCTGTGCAGCATGAAACTCATGACACCATAGGTGCCAATTTCCTGACGGGGAAATTCCCAACAGAAGCAGGGAAGCGTGGGTGATTTTTCATCGGGATTCAGGGATTTTTGAGACCCGAATTTGTGACCACGGGATTCACGATAACGCGAAATCCGATTTCCTGATTGGAGTAGGTAGATTGATAAGGAGAGTTCTGTGGGTGTTGGAAAGTCCCGATAAGGGATTTGAAGATATTTTTGGGTTCTTTGTGCCAAGAGAGGAGAAGGTCCTGGGTGAGCAGCATACCTGAGGGTGAAGTTGCACCAGAGTGGTATCAGAGCATGAGTATCTCTTTGCTTTTTGTAGCAGAGAAGAAAAGAAAATTTCACCATGCCACCGAGGAGAGAAAGGAAATCACCCGATCTAGAGGATAGGGAGAACCATAGAAGAAGAGGGAGACAAGAAAAAAATCCAGAAATGGAGAGACAGATACATGATCTCCGAGTGAGGCTAGAAGATATGGAGGCAGCGCAGAGACGCACAGCCAGTGCTGGAGATCTGAGTGACTCCGAAAGCAAAGTTGAAGCTGAACAACAAGAAGAAATTGCAACCGAAGATGTAGCCAATGAGAGATTAATTAAAGCTATCACCTGGATGAGTTCGAAAACAAAGATGGACATTCCAGCTTATGAAGGGAATCTGGATGCAAAAGAGCTTCTAGACTGGATTAGAGCTCTTGACACCTATTTCGATTATGAATATATCTAAGAAGATAAGAAGGTTAGGCATGCTTTCACAAGATTGAAGGGACACACAACATTATGGTGGGACGAGCTTCAAGCAGATAGATGTTGCATAGGTAAGAAAAAAATTAAAAGCTGGGATCAAATGATTACAATGATGAAGGCAAAGTTCATCCCAAGGGATTATCAAATCACATTGTTTAGGAGAATGCAAAACCTGAGACAGAAGCTGATGACAGTGAAGGAGTATACTGAGGAATTATACAAGATAAATATTAGATCAGGTCATCGAGAGAGTGATGATGAAAAAGTTGTCAGGTATATGAATGGCTTGAGATACGATATCCAGGATGAGATGAGTATGACAACCATCCGAACAGTGGAGGATGTGTATCAAATGGCATTTAAATCATAAGAGAAGCTGAGCCGTAAGACAGGACAGCGAAGCTGAGGTAGGAACCAGCCCAAAGGTAAGTCAGTTGCCCAAGATAGGTTCCAGAAATCCAAGGACGACTGGAAGAAGCCTCAAACTAGAACAAAAAGTGGTGGAAGTTCACAGCAAGGCCAACATGTTGAACAACGAGGGCAGCATACAGAACAGGGCGGAGGATATGCTGATAATAACACATTTCCTTGTACCAGAGGTAGAGGAAGAGGCAGAGGTGGAGTCATCACATGCTTCACGTGTGGAAAGAATGGACACAAATCCTTTGAGTGTCCAGATAAGAAGAAGGATGGAGGAGACGCTCACATTGCCGAGGCACAGAGGCGAGATGCTGAAGAAGAAAATGAAGAAGACGGAAGGTCATTGATGATGCGTAAAGTTCTCTTAACACCCGAGAAGGAGGTGGAGGACACAGTCCAGAGAAACTGACTTTTCAAAACTGCATGCAAGACCCAAGACAGGGTGTGCAAGGTTATCCTAGATAGTGGTAGCACAAATAATCTCATTTCAACCGAGATGGTGGAGAAACTGAAGCTGGAGATGATTGATCATCCGAGTCCATATAAAGTTTCATGGATACAGAAGGGACATCAGGTAAATGTCACTAAATAGTGTTTAGTTGAATTTAAAATTGGAGGGTATAATGATAAAATACTTTGTGATGTTATCCCTATGGATGTATGTCATTTATTGCTAGGCAGACCATGGAAATATGATAGAAACATAGTTCATGATGGGAAGATGAATACGTATACTTTGGAAAAGAATGGGAGAACACATATGTTACTTCCGATTAAAGATAAAGAAGTAAAACCGGAAACGCGAAATACTGTACTTCTCATGAGTGGGAAGGAACTTCTTACGAAAGTAAAGAAGAAGGAAGATCCACAATTCTTTGTGGTCAGAAAACCCAAAATCGTTTTGACTAGCACAAGAGTGGATGATTTACCAGAAGAAATTCAGGAACTGCTGGAAGAGTTCACTGACATCATGGTAGATGAATTACCTCATTCGTTGCCACTGATGAGGAGTGTAAGTCACCATATAGACCTTGTACCAAGAGCTAGTTTTCCGAATAAGGCCGCGTACAGGTTGACGCCCCAGGAGAATCAGGAGGTTAAGAAGCAGGTCCAAGATTTGTTGGACAAGGGATTGGTCAGGGAAAGTTTGAGTTCGTGTGTTGTTCCAACAATACTCAGTCCAAAGAAAGATGGAGGCTGGAGAATGTGCACCAATTCCAGAGACATTAACAAGATAACCATTAGGTACAGGTTTCCATTGCCATGGATGGATGACTTAATGGACTATTTAAGTGGAGCCAAATTTTTTTCAAAGGTTGATTTGAAAAGCGGATACCATGAGGGAAGGCGATGAGTGGAAGACAACCTTCAAAACCAATGAAGGGTTGTACGAATGGCTAGTCACGTCGTTTGGCTCGACGAATGCGCTGAGTACCTTCATGAGGTTGATGAATGAAGTCCTGAGGGAACTCATCGGTAAGTTTGTCATTGTTTATCTGGATGACATATTGATTTTTAGTAAAACAAAAGCAGAACATCTGAAGCATTTAGCTGCAGTAATGAAGAAGTTATAGCAAGAGAAGTTGTTGATAAACATGAGGAAATCTTCATTTATGAAGACAAAACTCTTTTACTTGGGATTTTTCATATCAGTGAATAAATTGAAGATGGATCCAAGTAAGGTGGAGGTGATTAAAAATTGGCCATCACCGAGAAATGTTTTCGAGGTGAGGAGTTTTCATGGACTGGCTAGTTTCTATAGGAAGTTCATCAGGAATTTCAGTGGGATTAGCGCAGCGATGATGGAAATAGTCAGGAAAATACATAAATATTTTCATTGGACTGAAGAGGAAGAGAAGAGTTTCAATTTGTTGAAATGGAAGATCACAGAACAACCGGTTTTGGTGTTGCCGGATTTCCAGAAAACATTTCAGGTAAAATGTGATGTGAGTGGATTTGCCATAGGAGCAGTCTTGAGTTGGGATGACAGACCAATTGCATATTTCAGAGAGAAGCTAAATGAGGCAAGGGAGAAATACTCCACATATTATAAAGAGTTCTATGCCATCATACATGCATTGAAGAAATGGAGACACTATTTGATTCCATGAGAATTTATTTTATATAGTAATAACCATGCATTGCAGTATGTAACTCAACAAGAGAAATTGAATCAGAGGCATGTTAAGTGGGTAGAATACATGCAGAATTTTACATTTGTAATTAAGCATATTTCGGGTATTGCTAACAAAGTGGTTGATGCTTTGAGCAGGAAATGTTTGTTGTTGCAGGAGTTCAAAGTCAAGACTTTAGGCTTTGATGATCTTAAGAACATGTATTCAACTGATCAGGATTTCAGTGAAGCGTATGGAGCAACTGAGAACCCAGTTCTCAGAGACCGAAGTCAGTGGATAGAGTATGTGATCCAGGATGGGTTGTTGTTCAAAGGAAATCAACTATGCATTCCAAATTTCTCCATGAGGGAGAATCTGTTAAAATAAAAACACAGGGGAGGCTTGGCAGGGCATTTTGGACACAACAAGACATTTTCAAAGCTAAGAGAAGCATACTTTTGTCTAGGGATGAGTTCAGAAGTCAAGAGGTTTGTCGACAGATGTAGAATTTTCCAGCATTCGAAGGGAAGGAAGTAGAATACGGGATTCTATCAACCATTACCCATACCCAAGAGACCGTGGGGTGAAATCAGCATGGATTTCTTATTGGGGTTACCAAGGACACAAAGAGGACATGATTCGATCTTTTTGGTTGTTGACAGGTTTTCCAAAATGGCACATTTTATCCCGTGTCAGAAGACCAGCGATGCGACTCATATCACAACCCTGTTTTTCAAGGAGATCATTAGACTTCACGATTTACCCAGAAGTATAGTTTCAGATAGGGACACGAAATTCATTGGACATTTCTAGAGGACACTCTGGAAGAATATGGGGACTAACTTGATGTTTAGTTCTACCTATCATCCACAGATGGATGGGAAAATAGAGGTGGTAAATAAAAGTCTGGGAGATTTTCTAAGAAGCTTGGTGACAGAGCACCACAACAGTTGGGACAATGTGTTTCCATAGGCAGAGTTTTCATACAATGACTCAGTGAACAGGAGCATAGGGAAAAGTCCATTTGAGATTGTATATGGCAGACAACCAAAAGGAGTTTTGAAGTTAAGGGATTTGGAACAGATAATGACTAAGAGTGCAAGCACTGAAGAATTCGCAGAGGCGATGAAAGAACTTCACGGCCAGGTGAAGGAGCGACTGTTGAAATCAAATCAAGAATATAAGCGCAGAGCCGATCAACGAAAGAGACAACTTCAGTTCAAAGTTGGTGAGTTAGTTCTGACACATTTGAGGAAAGAAAGGTTCCCAAGGGGAACATACAATAAACTAAAGATGAAGAAAATTGGGCCACGTAAAGTCCTGAGGAAATTAGGAGAAAATGCTTATGAAATCAAGTTGTCGGATGGGATCGAAATATCTCTGACATTCAATGTCTCAGACTTATATCCATATAAGTTTGAGGAAGCAGGAGCTGGAAGTGATGAAAATCCAGAGGTCCAGTGGCAGAAGCAGATGCCGATTGTAGAGAATCCATAGATGGAACGTATACTCGACAAGAAGGTGAGAAAAAAGACCGGGCGGAAGCAATACTTCGAGTATTTGGTCAAATGGAAGAGTCATCCAGTGGAAGATGCCAACTGGGAGATTGAAGCGGAGATTCAGAAGCATGGACAGACCCTGCAAGAGCTCATCGACAGGAGCCCATGAAATCTTTCAAGCAAGGGAGTATGATGCAGGAGCATCGCAATTACCAAAGAGAGCATGGAGCCAACGCATGTGTTTTTCAACACATGACATATTGCTTTGAATGTTTTTTGGAAATGAAGTGCCAAACCTTCAATCAACCATTTATGAAGGAGTTCCTTTTGTATATTGTATTGGACCTTGAGCAACACTCTCTCGTCCTTAGTAGATAGGAGGCATTTAATCTAGTTAATTCTGGTAGATAGGAATTTAATTTAGATTTGATAGCTTTAGAGTCTAAGAGGGAAAACGGATATAGACACCCTCATTGTATCATTGTAAAAAAAAAAAGGCAGCATTGTTCAGGAAGAGAAGAGAAAGAAAAGAATTGTATGAAGAACACCCATGTACAAGCATTTGAACTAATAGAAGAAAACTTTGATTCAAATCCATGGTTTGTGTTATTTCTCTGTGTATTGAATGTATGCTCATGAATGTTTGTTTTCCTATTATGCATTTTCTTTGATGTGCTGTGCATATGATTTCATGGTTGAGTTGAAATCTGAAGGAAAGGAGGAATGAGTTTCAATTGTTTCTCTAACTGAGTGAAGATTCCTGCAAGGTGTGCAGTTGAAACCATCCACAAGGAGTGCGATGATGGAGGCTCAGGTAGTCTAACTCTTGTTCTTATTCACCCAGAGGTGAAAGTGAGTTTCTGGAGCTGTACTAGAAGTGTGCAGGCAGAAAAAAGTCTCAGTTGTGAATCCGAGCAGAAGTTTTGGAGGACTACTGCTGTAGGAGTGCGCAGAGTCAAGAGAGGTTGAACACTTGACGTGTTTGCAGAGTTGCCGCAAGGAGTGCATGAAAAGATCCTCTTTTGAGGCTCGAAATCATGAGAAAATCCAAAGAGGGATAAAGCCTTCGAAGTTGTTGAAGGGAAGCATCAAGAAGTTAGTGATTGGAAGCTTGTAAGAGTGTTGCAAGTTCACGCATAGGAGGGTTCGCAGCAAGGAATCCTTAAGGAGGAGAAGTGATGGTCAAGATCTTGTGGAGGGAAATCGTGATAATCCCATGAGCCGTCAAATCCACCAGAAGTAGCAAGGAATTTACGACCATATCAGGAGTTTAAGCTCAGGACACCGTGAGCCGTTGGATCATCATCTAGTTACCCGTCAATCGTCCGATTGGACAGAAGATGCAAAGGGTTTAAGCCCGTGTGAGACATCGAGGTTTCAGAAGTTCATAAGTTCGAGGCTTGTTGGGTTTCAAAACACCGACGAGAAATCCTATTCGTTGATCTCGACAGGACATGCGTCAGGAATTTGAGAGGAGTCAGGGTTTGGCATTTCAGGGTTCTTGAGGGCATAAGAATCGTTGCATAGAGAATCGCGATATCGTGATCCTTAAAATCCCGATAGAAGAATTGTGTGTGGGCCATGACAGGAGATAGTGGAGGACAGGTGTCATCCATATCAGGTTTCGGGACTTGGAGGATCCTGTGAGCAAGTGCATTTGAAATCGCGATCTCGTGATACGTGATTTCCCAGTTGTAGCAGAAGTGTGGGCCATAGGTGATAACGTAAAAGGACAAGTGGCATCGGGGATCGGAGAATCGAAGATTCTGAGAACGTAAGTTCTACACACTCCAATCCCATGAAGTCTGAAACTCCGACAAGGGAAAGGACGTGGTCTCGTGGATTAGAAGGTCGCATGGGAAAGGAGTTAGTCGGAAAGAGCTAAGGAGTGGAGAGAGGTTCCATAGAGGATCGGGAGTTGGGGATTTGTGGAGCACGAAACTTGCGAAACCATAGGTGTTGATTTCCCAATGGGGAAATTCCCGATAGAAGCAGGGAAGCGTGGGTGAGTTTTCATCGAGATTTGGGGATTTGTGAGACCCGAATTCGTGACCACGGGATTCGCGATAACGCGAAATCCGATTTCTCGATTGGAGTAGGGAGATTGATAAGGAGAGTTAAGTGGGTGTTGGAAAGTCCCAATAAGGGATTTGAAGAGATTTTTGGGTTCTTCGGGCCAAGAGAGGAGAAGGTCCTGTGTGAGCAGCGTACCTGAGGGTGTTGTTGCGCCACTGAGAGGAAAAATAGTTCTCTAAAGGAGATGGCATTTTTCACATTGCATGCAAAGTCACTACCATAGAGACTATGGGCCAAAGAACTTAATTGTGAAACATACATTCAAAATAGGTATGCCCATAGATATGTCAAGGATAAGACCCCCTACGAGGCTTGGAGCGGCCTCAAACCGGAAGTGACCCACTTTCACATTTTTGGTTCATGTGCATGGGCCCGGATTCCCTCTGAAAAGAGGAAGGCAATTGATCCATAGAGAACTAAGTGCATTTTTGTTGGATACCCCGACGGTGTGAAGGGATAGCGGCTTATTGATCTTTCCTCGGACCAACTCATCATTGAGTGTAGTGTCCAAGTCGAGGAAAGTGTCTCTCATGGACCTCAACAAATGCATGTAGACACCTTTATTCTTCCACCTTTCTGAGATGATGAGCATGCACATGCTAACTCTTCTTCAAATGAGAGTTCTAATTTAGAAGACTTAGATGATTCAGATTCAGATTCAGTACAGTCGGATGCAAAGTCAGAGTATCCAGATGTAGTTGTAGAGATAGAGAAGAGGCCCAAGTGGGCACATACTACTCTTCATGATGCAAGGGATCTTTTTGGTGATCCAGCCGATACCAGGAGGACACGATCTGATTTCGAGGAGCCTCTTATTGCACTCACTACCACTAAACCATTTCCCTCCAAGCATATTTTCTTGGTTCATTCATTAGATCCATAGTCTTATGGTGAGGCTGCCAGAAATCACTTTTGGGAATCTGCCATGCAGAAGGAGTACAAATCCCTCCTCAAGAACCAAACTTGGGATCTGGTTCCCCTTCCTTCTAGGAGGAAACTTGTCAAATGAAGATGGGTCTACAGGACCAAGAGCGCAGCAAATGGACATATTAATAGATACAAAGCCAAGCTTGTCACCAAAGGATTTCAGCAGGTTCATGGTATTGAATATGATGAGACCTTCACTCTAGTATCAAAGATGGATTCCATATGATTGGCAGTTTCCATTCCAGAATCCAAGGGATGGGAATTTCATCAGATGGACGTGAAGAATTCATTTCTTCACAGTGATATCTCTGAGGAGATCTATATGGAGCAGCCCCGGGGATTTATGTAGGACTCATCTTTGGTCTGTCAACTAAAGAAGTCACTTTATGGCCTCAAGCAGGCTTTGAGGGCATGGTATTCCAATATGGACTCCTACCTATTGTCATAGAAATTTGTACGTTGTAAATCAGACCTGAATGTCTACATTCTCAAGACAGTTGATTCACTTATACTACTAGTTTTGTATGTTGATGATTTGTAGATCACCTGTTACTCGACTTCAACAATTTCTACAGTTAAGAGGATTCTACATGACAGGTTTTTGATGATGGACATGGGTCCTCTACACTTCTTCCTTGGACTCGAGATCAGTCAAGATGCATCAGGCATCAAACTATCTCAGGTAAAGTATGCACGAGATCTCCTTGAGAGATTTCACATGACAAACTACAAGTCTGCTCCGACTCCTTTCCTATTAGGAGTCCAAATTGAGGATGGCAAAGAGACTCCACTCATTGACAGCACACTGTACAAACAGCTAGTGGGGATCTTGTTGTATCTCACACACTCTAGACCAAACCTTTCATATGCAATTGGCGCAGTCTCCAGGGTCATGCAGGAGCCGCATAAGCTACATTGGAAGGATGAAAAGTGTATCCTTCGATACATACAGGGCATCATCACCTTTGGTATTCATTATGAACCAGACTCTACATTATATCTCATTGGTTTTACTGATTCTAACTGGGATGGAGATAGCACTGATCGCAAGTCTTCATCTGGTTACTCACTTAGTCTTGGTTTTGGGCCTATCTGTTGGTCGAGCAAGAAGAAAGATGCCATTTCTCTATCTTCAATTGACGCAGAGTATAGATGGGTAGTTAACATAACCATTCAGGCTATGTGGCTACAACATTTTCTCACTGATTTGGGAATTCAGTTTCATCAACCAATCATCATCTGGTGTGACAACCAGAGCACTCTGAAGTTTTGCAGAGATCTAGTTCAAAGGTAGCGGATGAAGCACATCAATATCCACATGCACTACATCTAGGACTTAGTACACGAGGGGATCATTGACTTACAGTTTTTTCCTTCAGCAGAACAGGCGACAAACATCTTCACCAAGACCTTCACTGAGAAGAAGTTCCATTCTCTATGAAGTCCTCTTGGAGTGAAGAACACAGTTGCCTAGCAACTATAGTTCTTCTTTTTACATACATTGTACCTTGAGGGGGGATTTTTCCCATGAGGTTTTTCGTCTTTCCTCACTTTATTTTAGTGTATCTTTTATATTTGGGTAACTAATATGGCCTCATTGTCGGGACCCATTCTTTGTTTTCACCATAGTGATGTTTAGGGAGGGTGTTGGAGTTACTTCACACACACCTAGGATTTATTTTTCCTAAGGTTTTTTCTTGTTTATTAGTAATAATTAGTCATTATCCAGTCTCCTATATTTAAGGGGAGAATATTCCACCTGGAGATTATTCTCTTTCAGTTGACACTTCAGTTTGACTAGTCGAGTTGAGTTTAGATGTTGCATTGGTTTTGTCACCATGCGACATTGGGATCATCACCATGATAATTAGGCCTTTTATTGGTATCATTACTATATTGGTGCATTACCCTTGATTCCCTGAGTTAACTCCTCACTACTCTTTGTTTAGTCAGTTAAATGAAGACTAGTTGACTAGTTAACTCAAATAGGTGGCAATTCACTCCCGTAACTGCCTGAGACACTAGACTAGGTGGCAGTTCACTCATGTAACTATTGGTGTGTGTCCATATCACTCTAGACCACCACTATGATGCATTGTTTCTCATCCATTGCACACTCATTGAGTTATACAGAGTATATCATGTGTAAATTATTCACTATTCACAACAGTTAATGAGAATTCCTTCATTCTTTCTCTCCTTCTTCTTTCTCAAATTATCTCTGCAAATGTGTGAATTATTGTTTAGATAGATCTATTATGTGTAGGTTCAACACATTTACATACATTACATAAAAAAATTAGTACCAACATCTCACCAGCCTATATGTACAATTACAAAGGGTCCCAGATCGACGACATTACAATCCCCTCCCCCTTATTTATGCATTGTCCTTAGTGCATCATATACATATGTACATACAAAATTTCAAAAATATGCAAAAAGATAAGGATATTCTACTCCGATAGCATCCCCATGCTCCCAAGTTTCATCCTCATGATCGTGCCATGTATATTGGACCTTTTCCATCTCCATGGCTCATTTTTGGAGCTGCTTGGTTTCTCGGTCCAATATGCAAATTGGTCACACTTGAAATCGGCCTTCTGGCTCCACCTGAATCACATTCCAATCAATAATATGATTAGCATCAGGTACATACTTCTTAAGTAATGACACATGGAATACATTATGAATACACAAGGAAACAGGAAATGCAAGCATATAGGAAACATGACCAATCCTTTCAAGAATTTCAATTGGCCCACAATAGTACACTGCTAACTTAGAGCACTTTCTCAAATTCAGGAAACTGTGCCTAGCCTTCACTTTCAGAAACACGTGTTCACCCACTCTAAATTACCTATGGGTTCTTCCTTTATATTTTTCCTTATATTTACCATCTTCTCCTCCATTTCCCATAGTAGATATGGCCCAACTAGTGCGTGGTTTGTTGGGTTGTCCCAAATCCTTTGAATATCCCTTTCCAAAATTTCGAAGTGAACTTGAAATCTCTATCATACAAAATTGTCTTAGGTACACCGTGCAACTTAGCAACTCCACGCATGCATATCTCAGAAATGTCGGTTTCCTTGTGCGCTGACTTCATTGGAATAAAATGGGAAACTTTAGTAAGATTTTCCAACACCACCATAATAGAATCACATTGCTTAGTGGTCCTAGGAAACTTGGTTATGAATTTCATGGTCACAACTTCCCACATCTGCAACTCCTTCAACTCTAGTGTACTCATTCTATAAGGATTCTTGGACATAGGTGCTACTCCCGACATCAGATTTATAGAGAAGTTAATATATCTTTTTGGAGGAAATCTCGATATCTCCTTAAATACATCTTCAAACTCTTTCAATACTACATAGTCTTCCACACTTGGCACTTTATCCTTAGGTTCCTCTTCTCTATGCATTCTGAATACCTGACATCCTTTCCTGTAGCGTTTCTTCAACTGCAAAGTTAGAACTTCTCTAATAGTCATAGCTCTTGGAATTCCTTGAACTGGCCTCAAATTTCCTTTCTCATCCAGGCAAGTAAATGCATTATTGTAACAATCCAGGACAACATTTTCCTCATCCAACCAATCCATGCTAATGAGGCAATCATATGAACCCAAAGGTATAATATTCAAATTAGCCTTTGAATGCAATCCATCCATCTCCATTGGACATGCCTTAACCATCTCATTGATTTTCATTTTTTCTTCTGTAGCTAACTGCACCAACCAAGGTTTTCTAATCTTTCTTCTTGGAAAATGGAATCTTTCCACCAGCTTAGGATCTAGATAACGATGACTAGATTCTGAGTTAATTAAAATAGAAATGGGTTGGTCATTGATATTACCTTCCACCTCGATCATGTGCAACTAAAAATTAGCCTACATGTTATCCAACGCAGCGTAAATCCTTGGCACATTTCTACCCATAGACTTTATTGTCGTAGCTTGTTGTACACTATGCACAGTCCTCACTTTATCACTTCTTTGGGGGCAATCTCTGTGCACATGATTTCTGCCACAACCCCAACTCTGCATAGAATTTGTTTCTCATAATATTGAAGCAATAGATTATCCACACACTTACTTAGATCTGCGCAACACCAAAACGAGGTGTCAATGGCTCACCAAACTATATATACATTACATAAAACAATTAGTACCAATATCTGACCAGCCTATATGTACAATTACAAAGGGTCCCGGATCGATGACATTACAATCCCCTCCCCCTTATTTATGCATTGTCCTTAGTGCACCGTATACATATGTACATACAAAATTTCAAAAATCTTCAAAAAGATAAGAATACTCTGCTCCCATAGCATCCTCGTGCTCCCAAGTTGCATCCTCATGATCATGCCATGTCTATTGGACCTTTACCATCTCCATGGCTCATTTTCAGAGATGCTTGGTTTTCTGATCCAATATGCAATTTGGCCGCACTTGAAATCCGCCTTCTGGATCCACCCGAATCACATTCCAATCAATAATATGATTAGCATCAGCTACATACTTCTTAAGTAATGACACATGGAATACATTATGAATACACAAGGATGCAAGAAATGCAAGCATATAGGAAACAGGACCAATCCTTTCAATGATTTCAATTGGCCCACAATAGCACACTGCTAACTTAGAGCACTTTCCCAACTTCAGGGAACTGTGCCTAGCCTTCACTTTCAGAAACACGTGTTCACCGACTCTAAATTCCCTGTGGGTTCTTCCTTTATCTGCACAAATTTTCTTCTTGTCTTGGGCATACTTTATATTTTTCCTTATCTTTATCATCTTCTCCTCCATTTCCCGTAGTAGATCTAGCCCAACTAGTGCGCGGTCTACTGGGTTGTCCCAACTCACTGGCATGTTTCAATTTCTACCATAAAGTTCTTCAAATGGGATCATGTTTAAATATGCATAATACCGATTGTTGTAAGTAAACTCTACCAAATGAAGGTAGTATTCCCATTTTGATGGATTATCCATCACATACATCCTGAGCATATCTTCAATCACCTGATTTACCCTTTCGTTTTTACCATCTAATTCAGGGTGATATGTTGTGTTGAAATTAAAATTTGTTCCAAATCCTTTGAATATCCCTTTCCAAAAGTTTGAAGTGAACTTGAAATCTCTATCAGACACAATTTTCTTAGGTACATCATGAAACTTAGCAACTTCGCACATGTATATCTTAGCAATGTCGGTTTCCTTGTGCGCTGAATTCACTGGAATAAAATGGGAAACTTTAGTAAGCTTTTTGTTACAGGGAAATCCCCCTATGGACATGTGAATCCCCTCTTGGGCTCTAGAATTCTAAGACTAGGACAGAAAAGTGCTAACGTTGGTAACTGACATCCCTTTAAACCTAGCTAAACTAATGTATAGATAAGAGGAAGAGGATATACCTTTTTTGATGTTTGTCCTCGCTCAGTCCGAGTTGAGCTATGATCTACAAGCTCTTCAACAAGCCTGCAATCCAATCAAAGACAAAACATGCTTCCTATTCTACTATGATTAGCTTGAAACCAGATCTATCTATTAAATACAAATTCATGTATATAAACATAATTTTGAAGGAAACAATCCAAGCACATATATATTAATGAAAACAAAGCAAAGTACTTACAACCATAGATGTAGATGCAACAACTTCACCAAGATCTCTTTGTCCAAACCCTTTGCTCAAATGATCCAAAAACTAAATATGATTCATTGATATCTTCCTTATGAGATCATAAGTTTGATGCCTTCCATGTCTCTCCCTTTCACCATGAAGAGGCCTCCTTATATAGGCTTGGATAGGCCCAACCACCTTACAGATTTTTGGGATAGGTTGAGGATATTTCTCCATCAGTTGTGGATCCTCCCTAAGATCCAAATTTGACCTCAGATTTGAATCCAACTAACTCCAGAGATGAAGGGGATTTATCCTTGATTTTCTTCAATAGTCCAAGACTCCTTCAAATAGGCCAGTGCTCTTGTTGGCACAGGGGAAGACCCAGGGTTCACTCCAAGAGCGAACCAAGAAGCCCTATCTACTGGCCCTTTCGGCAACACCTGTGAGGAAGATGCAGTCTCACCCGAAGAAACTATGAGGGGGTTGCAGGATAGAAATGTATACAACCAAGGGAAATATCAAGGGGATAAACTATCAGGGAAATACAACATGCATATACCACTTATCAACCTAGATCTACTCCGCACAACTATAGATCGGATCTACCACAATAATGCAATAACATTATATCAATGAAAAAGAATAGAGAATCAATCACATACACGACACAAGATATATGTGGTTCACCCTCTCTCTCAGGCTACGTCCACAGAACTATGCTTATAGTATATTAATTATAAAGCATATAGTTCTTGTCTACGCTCTTAGCTAGAAGATATTTGTCTTCTTCTCTCTTCCTCTCCCTTTCCTTTTCACCTAGCTACAAGACTTGATATCTGCACCCAGCTGGAGATCTTACAATACCAGAAGGCTCTCACACTTATCACTTCTCTCTCACACACAACAATAATCACTCACATCAACAATACAACTAGATTGAACAATAGCAACAATGAAAACAACCCAACCCAAGTCCTCTTGACCTTTATTTATACATTACAATATCTCACTGACATCCTTAGGCCGAGACCTAGGTGTCAAAACCCTAGATACCAAATCGATAGGTGTCTAAAACCCTAGGTCAACTTGACCCACATTTTTCAGGCTTTGCCAGCCTATCTTTCCTTCCTTCTCACACGGTGCTCCAAAGTATCCAACGATGGATTTTTCTACTTGTTGAGTTGTCCATGATCCTTCTTCCTTGTTGATCTGTCATCCTCGATCTCATCGTCCAACGACTTTCTTTTCCTTACTTCACTCCATCTTTTCTGCCCTTTTGCTCACTTTGACCCAGTAACAGTCACTGTGTCTTCCGCGCAGTTCACTTTTTTCCTTTTCTTCCTTGATCTTCATTTTCTTCCATAACCAAGGGCCAACAGGCCCCCAACACTCACCTGTGACTCATCCCAAGGTACTTCAGATCTTATCCGTTTGTCTTACTTTGACTTTAGACTACTCAATGAAGCCTTTGCTTTCTACTCTATGCCTCCTTTCCTTCCTTGTGCAGACTGTCTTTTCTATGTCTGGTACCCAGTTTCAACTACACTTGGTACCTAGACCCTTTTCTTCCTTCTTCTACTAAGAGCTGCGAGGAAGCTGGTCATCATAGTAAAACTTTAGTCGACTCTCATTCACTAATACTTCCTTCCATTCTCCATTCAAAGTCTTCAGTTGCACAAATCCTCCCTCTGTAACATAGGCGATCTCATATGGCCCGAGCCAATGTGTTCTGAACTTCCCATGATGCTTCATGAAATTACTGTCATATACCAGTACCAAATCACCTTGCTCAAATGCCTTCTTCATGAAATGCTTGTCATGATAGGTGTTGGTCACTATAATTGCTTAATTAATTTTAAACAACCAAGTGAAACATAAATTATCAACCCAGGGAAGTCTTTTGTATCAAAGATAGCCACGCACTGTATATGCTCAATTCCAAAAGCATTTAGTGTTGTAGTAAAGAAATCATTCTATCTATGATTGGTGAAGTGAACTGAAGTTCTGAATTAGATCACAGGAAAGAAATCTCCCTAATTGCAATTCTTCACATCTAAATTAAGAATCCTGGATTACATTTCAAAGCATCATTGCAATGGGAAAGAACAACTATCTTGCAATCAGAGAACAGGACCCTTATTCTCAACAGAGATTCAGTATCAATACTTTTTCATGGAAATAATAATAATGCAGAAACAATAAACTCTATCTAACAGAGAGCAAAGCACTTAGTTCCTTTCTGTCTAAGCAGGAGCTCTGGGCCTTACCTCTGTTTAGCACACTTGTGAGATTACAGTCTACAGAGAACAAGGCAATCTGATTCCTTTCTTTCTAAGCAGGGATCTCTAACCCAGTTCTGATTAACATAGGGAAAGTAAACAGGAATTAGGATGTTTTAGTTCTTTCCTTTCTGAGTAGGAACCCTTAATCCAATCCC
>ML780374.1:46805-67357 GCA_009831015.1 Picea engelmannii | reverse complement strand
ACAGATTAAGCATATAATAATGAGAAAGGACGTTGTATACCTTGGAATGATCAGGTGAGGTGATAATGTGAGTCTAAATACTAGTGATGAAGGGTATAATAATGACAAAAGGTATAGGCAAAAAGGTGCATAGCGTGGTCCTAACAATAGGCCTTCTCTCTTTCCTTTTGAACCTTTTGATGGAATCCTACAATAAATCTGTCTACTTCAAGTTCGACCAACTACGCAAGTCTCTCACGAATAGCGCCATTGTCATCCATATCTGTAAAGGCAATAATTCTTAAGCTTGGTACCAGGTATTCCATTGGAACAACAACTTCGAGACCATGCACCAACTTGAAAGGGGTCTGCATTGTTAGTTTCTTATAGTTGGTTCTATAGGCCCAAAGTACTGTTGGTACTCTTCAATCCCAGTCATCCATGTTCACACTACATATCTTCATCAGCGTTGTCTCCAAGATCTTGTTGAATTCTTCAAACATCCCATTTTCTTGAGGATGATAAGGTGTTCTCTTCTGATGGTGGACTACAAATTCCTCAATCGGGGCTTCAATGGTATTATTGATGAAATGTGTTCCTTGGTCACTCATAAGGATCCTTGGGAATCCAAACTTGGTTATAATGTCCTCAAATATGAAGCGTGCAGTTGTAGTTTCACTATAGTCCTTAACTTCTCTGGCTTTGGCCCATCTAGTCAAGTATTATGTCACAGTGATGATGTACCTTGCTCCCGTGCACTTTCCTGGTGGGTTTATAGGTCCCACTAATTCAATGTCCCACTTCTCAAATGCTTGTAGGGTCAGCTATGGTGATAAAGTCATTTCATCTCTTATGGACGGTTTCCCAACTCTTTGGCATACATCGCAGGCTTTGGAATAGTCTTTAGCATCTTTGTGTAAGGTAGGCCACCAAAGGCTAGCTCTCGAAACCTTTTGCATAGTTTATTTCCCTACATAATGTCCTCATGCAATGCCTTCATGATATTCTTCAAGGATCAATGGTCGCTCTGCCTCTATAACATATCTCCTCAGTATCTCATCAGGTCCCATCTTGTATAGTTGTCCATCTATAAGTGAAAAGTATTGAGTATGTACAACTAGTTGTTTCTTTTGTGGAATGGTATACTCACTAGGTGCCATTCCTATTGAAAGAAAATAGACTATGTCTATGAAGTGGTCATCAATATTCCTAATGGCTAGCAGTTGTGCATCCGACATTGTATTCTCTAGACTGGTCAGCTCTTCGCCATGTTCCAACCTTAAAAAGTGGTTAGGACCTTTGTTCACTCTTCCCGGTTTAACTACAATTTCAAAATCATATTCTTGGAATAGCATAAGCCATATTCATATTCTTCCCCCCAACACTGGCTTGTTGTCTAGGTACTTCAGCATGGAGTGATTAGTAAACATTTTAAAGTGTCCTCCCAACAAGTAGTGGAAAAATTTCTGCAGTGCAAACATAATGCATAATCCTTCTCTCTCAGTAGTGGTGTAATTAATTTCAGTTGTGGATAGATTCCTACTAGAAAACGCTAATGGATGGTAGATGTCTCTTGTTCCCGGTTGTGCTAACATAACTCCCAACACAATAGATGATGCATTGACATGCACATGAAACTCTTTGCTCTAATTTGGGAAGACCAGAATAGGTGCAGTAACCATCTTTTGTTTCATTGTGTTGAAGCTCTATTGGCATTCTTCTATCCAACTAAACTAACAGTCCCTCTTCAAAAGCTTCTCCATGGGTGCTATAATCTAGGAATATCCTTTGATGAACTTCCTATAATAGCCAGTATGTCCCAGTACAGTGCGCAATTGTTTGACTGAAGTAGAAGGTGGCAAATCAACTATAATGACAATTTTAGATGGATCAACCGGCAATCCTTTCTTGCATACAATATGACCTAATAGTACTCCAAATGGTGAGAAGAAGATGCACTTATTTAGATTCAAATCAATTTGACATTGCCTGCATTTGTCCAACATTAGCCTTAGAAATTCAATATGGTTTTTCAAAAAACTAAAAACAGTCCAATCATCAATATATGCCTCTAGAAATTTATTCAAAAACTCTTTGAATGCTTCAACCACCACCCTGGAAAAGATGGTTGGGGAATTCTTCAATCCAAATTGAATCACTGTATATTGGTAGGATCCCCATTCTATGGAAAACATGGTCTTATGGTGATCCTCCTTGGAAATCTAGATCTGATGGTATCCTGAAAATTTGTCTGTAAAAGAATATACCTCCTAGCCTCCCACGTTATCTAACACTTCATTAGTGAATGGTGTAGGGAAGGGGTCATGCAAACAAGCATCGTTCAACTTCCTAAGATCTACACAGATCATGATCTTGCCTGTCTTCTTGTCTTGCACCACCATAGGGATGATCCACTCTAACTCTTCGACAGGTTCTATGATTCCTGCTTCCATCATTATGTTGAGCTCAACCTTCACTTTCTCCTTATATTTAGGGTTCAATCTGTAGGGTCTCTATTTGACTAGTTTAGCATATGATTTCAAAGGAATCCTCATCTCTCCCATAGGTCCTTTGATGCCTTTCATATCAGTGAACTTGGTCGGAAACAAGTCTTGATACTCATGCAATAGCTCTGTAATCTCGTTAATGGTAGTGGCATCCCAATAATCTCCCACATTGGCAGGCTTCGGTGTCTCCTCTGTTCCAATATTGACCTTATTAATCTTGATTGGTTGTCCAATAAATGGTAGATCAACTCCAGGTCCTTCCACATATCTTTGTCCTTTTATTTCTATGATGTTCACCTTCCTCGGATCATCGCCTTCATCAGCATTGATGTTATAACAACTTTGCAGTTTTTGGAGGGGTGTAGTCCATGCATCCTCCTCTTGTTCCAAGAGAAGGCTAGAGGACTCCTCAAATACTTTATGTCTTACAATCTGTCATGCTTGATCTCCTGAAGGATATTGACTTTCAAATAAAAAGGTGGTTACAAAATTTTTGAGTCATACCTTCCTAATATGCAGTGATGAGGTGCAGCTCTGCTTGAAGGTACCAGTTGATAGGGGTGGTGTCCAGCGTGTTAATGAATTTTTTCACCCACTATTCTAGAGGAATGCCACTCAAGGCCTCTCCTCAGCTTCGTACATGATCCTTTGGGAAACTTCAACCTGTGTACCTTACTTCGCAGCTTTATGCTTGTGTTGAGAACCGCGTTGTCATCAAAGTACAACATTGTATCTAGTCTGTGATATTACTTTTGTGTGTCCCCCACCATCTTTTTGGTGTGGCTTTCAAGGCCTCATCCATTGCCAACAATATCTGTTGTGTTTGTACACTTGCTTCAAAGTATGATAGGAAGGCTTCTAAAGGGTTCAAACCATCGAATGTGGGTAACTTACTTACTGTTGTGTCGATCCAGTGAACTTCTCTGGTTAATATAGAACATCTCCTTGTAGATACTTCATACATATGGTTCTTCTAGTTCTCCAATGCTTCCTCTAAGTCTGATGAACACACATTGTCACTTTTCTAGATTAGGTTTCCATCGGCCATAGGATTGATGTAATCCTGATGTTTAGCTGTCAGTTTGTATATGTTTTCCAGTTCATATGCGTGGTATTCTTCTCTGATAGGTTCGGTGTATCACTGACCTTCATATGGATATAAAGGCATGATGACCCTAAGGACATCTCTTTCAAATGTCATACATCTTTTCTTTAAATCAACCACAGTGGAATTATTGAAAGCCCGATCAATTCCTAACAGCACGGGGTAAGGACAGTTGTCATCAACTATCTCAATTACTTAAAAATATGAAACGTTCTTACTCTGTCGATGTCCACAAAGACATGTTCCAATCTTCCAAAGGGGCTTAAAGCTTGTTTATTAGCCATCATAAGCCTGATAGGGGAATAGATCAACTTCAGTTTTCCCATTAGTGCCTAGGTTTGCTTCGTCATGACATTGACCTTCGACCCTAAGTTGAGGACCACATAGTCTATGTCAGACTCTCCTATTTGAGAATTCAAGTGTTATTCCTTATTTGTCCTTCTTCTTCTTGCAATTTGGTGTACTTCCCTATTTAGTAAGGGGTCTATCTTTCCTAGATCATATTGTTTGATTAAGCTTTGTAGCTCTTGTACAACGTTTTCATCCTGAATCAACTTAATACAAGTATATAAAAATTCCATGAGCTTTCTTACCTCTTTTCCTTCTTTCAGCAAAGCAGAGTGATCAAATTCCTAAGGTATTCCATATTCTCTTATTTCTCGTCGAGTCTTTGATGAAGAATCTTGATATTCTTTGAACTCTTTTCTTTCCTCCTCAAATATTTGTCTTTCTTTCTTTGCATCAAAAGTCTGGATCTTCTTTGCATCTTTCGTGATCCCTAAGTCTTTTGTAGTCTTTCCTTAGGTCAGTCTATCCTCTCTTGTAGAAGCACCTCCTCGAGTGATAACAACAAATCTAGGTTATTCTTCGCGAGGTTCATCATATATCAGTTTCACTTGCAGGTTCTTTTGGGGTCCTCGTCTTTCCTGAAGCTTGGCTAGCATCACAGGACAATCTTCTATAACATGTTCAAATGAACTATAGTAGCTGCAAGTAGTGCAAGGGTTATGATAGTCCCTTGCTAAGTGTCCTGGTTGCATGCAGTTATAATAGATTATATGTCATCGACCTCGGTCCATTCCTCCTCCTCATTCTCATCCTTTGAATCCACCACGAGGATTGAAGTTTCCTCTTCTTGGAGAGTTATACTACGTATTTTTTCCTTCTTGTTGTACTTTGCCTTGAATATTGTATATATCTCTTGACCCCTCATGCATGAGATCACAGGCCCTACAATCCCTATCATCATGCCCTACTGACTTGCAAAATGTGCAATACAAATTTGTAGGTGTCTGAACATATTTTTTCATGTAATATCACTCACCAGGGCGATGTCTGTCTCTGCATACTTCGCACCAGGTTAGGGTGACCTTCTTCAAAGGGCTCGTAGCTCCAGAGGCCAAATATTCATGAATTAGAGGACAATGTTCCTTATCATGGCCTTATGATCTGCATTTGGTACACCAAATTTCTTCTCTTTTGTCTTTTCCCTTGTCTTTCTTCATATCTTCGACCTGCAGTGACAAACTAGTTAGTTGACTCAAGATTTGGCTCATACCTGAGTTGGATTCTCCCATAGGGTATGATTCAAGATTCATGGTGATATCTAGTGCCTCAGACTACGAATAAATCTTCTATTGCATTAGAGGAACTCTGATGTGTGGTAAGAGAGAAGCGATAAACCATTCCTTGTTATGCTCATCTGGGATCTTAAAAGTTAATCGGCCAGTTAAGGTCTTGAATCTTTGATTGAATTCCCAGACAGGTTTGACAACCTTCTACTTTATCTCTTTCAACTCTGTAATACATTGTGATTCTGATTTGGGTTTCTTGAACTTTGCAATCAATGCATTCTTGATATCATTTAGTGGTTGAGGCTGTGAAAGTCCTTGGACAAGATTCATGTACCAGCTCAGTGCGCGATCTCTAAGAGTTGTGTTGAACTGGGTTCTTTTAATGGCTTCATCGGTGACATTTTTAATATTCCATACGGCTTCACATAGAAACAAATGCTTCATCTGCCATAGCTCTTCCTAGGTTTCCTGGCTGAGTATGTAGTGGACTACTAGTGATAGTGCTATGAATGCTTTGGTGACTCTGATTACTTTTATTTCTTAATGTTGTTGAATGAACAAGATAAATAGTAGTACTTACTTCAATATTTTGTGCAGTTCGTGAGGTTTCTGGTTCATCCTAGAGAGGTTCTTTATATTTTCCTTCCTCTACCCTAGTGGGTTCTGAATGCTCTTTGTCTATTAGATATGCCTCTTCTCCACTATAGAAACCCTCATTCCCGTAGTTCTGCTTGAACAGGTTCTCAATATGAACTTCTCTGAACACTCTCCCACTATGTGTATGTCCAACCTTTGTGTCGCTGTCGCTGTCACTGTCTGAATTCTTGAAAATTAGCTTTTTCAGATTCGACCAATCTATTGTATCTTTAGGATGTTGTTCTCATGCAACAACATCTTGATTCTCAGCTTCAGAAAATGTAAAAATTTTCCTCTAGGTCCTTTGAAAAAATATATCTCGGCTTGGCTATATGACTCTACTCTGTCAACAACAAACTTAGTGATGTAACCTCCAATGGTGCAATTGAACCAGTGATCTACTACTCTGGACACAACATTATTGACTCTCTTTACCTTCTTGATCAGCACCGACATCCAAACTATAGGAGATATAGGTATGATCTCAAATTGGGTATCTACTAACCTAGCTAACCACTCATATAGCTCTTGATGGATTCCTCCAAAGAATATATCGTGTATATCGGTAAAGATATATCTTCCTAACCAATCTTCTATACTCAGAATAGGGTTTTTATTCTGGTCTTTAGCAAAGTCCTTTTCTTGATCCTCTGTCCACTTTTGAATCTTTGTCTTTGATGGAAACCACCTTGACATTCCCTTGAGAAGATTCATGTCCTGACAATGGAACCATTTGTTGGTGCAGGGGCAGTCCCAGGGTTCACTCCAAGAGCGCACCAACAATCCCTAGCTACTATCCCTTTTAGAAACACCTGCGAGGCAGATGTAGTCTCACCCGAAGAATCTATGAGGGGGTTGCAGGAAATAAATGTATACAACCAAGGGGAATATCAAGGGGGTCAACTATCAGGGAAATACAACATGCATATACCACTTATCAACCTAGATCTACTCCACACAACTATAGATCTGATCTACCACAACAATGCAATAACAATATATCAATGAAAAAGAAGAGAGTATCAATCACACACACAACACAAGATATACGTGGTTCACCCTCTCTCTAGGGCTACGTCCACATAACTGTGCTTATAGTATATTAATGATAAAGCATACAGTTCTTGTCTATTCTCTCAGCTAGAATATCTTTGTCTTATTCTCTCTTCCTCTCCCCTTCCCGTGCACCTAATTGCAAGACTTGATCTCCACACCCATCTGGATATCTTACAATACCAGAAGGCTCTCACACTTAGCACTTCTCTCTCTCACACAACAATAATCACTCACATCAACAATACAACTAGATCGAACAATATTAACAATGAAAACAACCCAACCCAGGTCCTCATGACCTTTATTTATACATTACAATATCTCACTGACATCCTTAAGACGAGACCTAGGTGTCAAAACCCTGGATACAAAATCCCTAGGTGTCTAAAACCCTAGGTTAACTTGACCCATGTTTTTCAGGCTTCTCTAGCCTATCTTTCCTTTCTTCTCATGCAGTGCTCCAAAGTATCCACGGTGGATTTTTTATCTTGCTGAGTTGTCCATGATCCTTCTTCCTTGTTGATCTATCATCCTCAATATCCTCATCCAAAGGCTTGTTTTTCCTTACTTCACTCCATCTTTTCTTCTCTTTTACTCACTTTGACCCAGTAACAATCACTATTTCTTCCACGCAGTTCGCTTTTTGTTTTCTTCCATAACCAAGGGCCAACATCTCCCCCAAAAGGGTACATAGAGCGTTGCAATGATCCCCCAAAGGAGGACAAGGAGCACTATCACTCCCTGACAATGGGTAGGGGAGCGCTTCCCTTCAAAAATTACTTTTGAGTGGATTTTTCCATAGTAAAGGATTTGTACTCTTTGTCAAGTGATTTCTCCTTCTTAAAATAGTCTTTTAAGGTGTCTTAAAGTCTTCTTGTAATGTCGTTCGAGACACGACATAGGAAATATGATAGTATGGTGTTTGCGACACTTGCGGACAAAATGCGACACTAACGATGATGACAATAGGTCATCATTGGAGTGAGTAATTTTGATGTGTAACAAAGTTCCCCCCAAAGTGTGAAGTTATAAGACAGAAACTAATGATTGGAGTACTTTGTAGACTTTTTGAGCAAGGGTATGGACGTGGAGAACCTGGTAGAAGTTGCGCACAACCATCAACAAATATTATGACATGTTTCAAACCCAAGGCATGCATACCTATGCTTGAGTGATAAATACTTTCAAGGTATGGCCACCATAAGATACACTGCGAATCCATAGTTATATTGACAAAAAGGGTATAGCCATCGAAGACACAATGTGGATCTATACTTCCATGATGTGAACTGATCGTAGCCACAATAAATACATAGTGAATCTACGAGACAAAAAGAAATATCCATGGACCAATACAAAGTGGATCTATGTGACAGTATATGTGTCAATGTTCAAAAGAAACTCCGTCACAACCTGGGCAAAGTATATATCAGAGTGATCACTCAACCCAGGGTGTTCTTACCAATCCCAATGTAGTATGAATATAACCATGTGAATAGATGTCATGATGTTGAACATGGAAGAAACCGCTTGATTACTGCTCAATGAGGTAAACCATTAACAAGTGTGAGGGAAATCATCATTGATTCCAATGATTCCCAAGGTACCCTAGTACATTCCAGCAAATGCGAATAGATGAGTTGAAGTTGAACATTCATGGAATCATCCGATTAGGGGTCAATGATGTAAACCCATTGTTGGACATGAGGAGGCCTACCATTAAGGCATGTAGGTCCCAAGGTACTAGTTGGTTTCTAGGTCTAGTTCCCGGATAATGTGTTGAAGTCGACAAGAATAGACTTATCGCAGGAGGGACTTGATGTATCCTCCATTAACGACACGAAACTTGACACAGAGATGTAAGTTGGTGGATAAAATGAACATGGAATGAAACAGGTATTGAAAAAGGAAATTTGTGATGGCTGACTCTTGAGGCAGATACTTCCCTTGAAAACTGAGGCACGACATCATAAACGTCACATGGAACAAAATATGATGATGTAGTAGATACTATGACTTTCATCGGGTGACCCAAAGGAGTAAAAAAACTCAAAGGATTGGTTCAGTGCAGAGGTTCAATGGATTAAAATACGTGCAAAGACAAAGTGTCGTGTTCAAGGGCAAATGTAAGAGTAACTAGTGATGTTTTCAAAAATTGCTTGGCTTGCTTCCTTCAAATTTCCCCCCCATCCAGATAGATGAGTACCTCTTTTTAATTCAATGAGCTTGAGGAGGGTAACACATGCTCGATATAACTCACCTTCAGTAAATCCCTCTTCCTTTGTTTAACAAACTGGAAGAAGTAAGGGTTCGGTCCCATATGGACCCTTCAATGTATGATTGTTTAACGAGTCCAGAGAAGGTAAACTCGGTGATTTTTCATGTTTACAGAGTCTGAACAGAGCTTAAAGATGAATCTAGGGGGTTCTTTTTCGTGTATTCATGCGAGTCTGAAAAAGAGATAAAATGTTACATGGTGCGTTCTTGTGTTTTTTCGAGCATGAGAACGAATGAAAGACCATGCTCGTTAATGTGACAAGATAAGAAACGAACGAAACTGCTCTGAAAACTACCAATAATGGCAAAACTACACATCCAGGGTATTAAAAAAGCCTCCAAAATATTTCTCAAAACCTAGAAAAAACTATGTTTATGGAAAAAATGAAATTTTATAATAGTAATATGGGGTAAAAATGTCTTTTACCATTTCATTTGTGAAAATATTTGTAGTAGTGGAGAAATTGAGCTTTGGAGGGTGATTCTTTCCTTGATCGGTGACGGAGCTACAATCATCTATTTTTTTCACCATCTAGATCAGGTTGGTGCTCTTCTTCCTTTCTTAAATTTGCATGGTTTAAAATTTGTTTTTAGGCAATTATTTGGTTTAAAAGATGATTCTCTAGGAGGTATCAAGTACCCAAAAGGGCTCGGATCTCCCCTATAATTCTAGGGGTAGTGTTGCCCAATTTTTCATCGCTCCTCCATGCTTAAAGAGTGAGCGCAAGTGCTCTGATGTAGGTGTGAAGGGGGAACTACCCAGAAAGCACAAAAAATGCTCAAAAACCTCGATGCTCCTCCAAAAGGGTAAGGGGAGCATTATGAAAAAATGATAATGCCCTGGTGACCCTTTTAAGGGAGTGTTGGTGCTATGGTGTAAGTGTAAAGGGGGCAATAGAGAACAAATAATTTTTAAGTTTTTTATTGCCCAAAAATTGTCAAAATAGCATGACTAATGACTTTTATTGTTGATGATTGTAAGTAAATTCAGAAAAAATCATGATCGAGTGTAAAGAAAGAGAGAATGAGCTAAATGATGTGGCCTCCTTGAAAAACCCCTGATCAAGGGCCGCATTGAGGAATTGCGGTATCCTCAAGTTATTTAAGATGAAAAAGATGAAGAAAGAGGTTCTTATTCTTGAGTATATGATCGAGCTGTGGAATGTTGTGGAACAGGGGTTTCAAATTGGAATGCAACTTCTTACCATTGAGTTGGAAGATGTGTACTTCCTAACTGACCTCTCAAAGAGAGGGGCCCCCATTATTTTATCCAGACAGAGGGCACTTCCTATGCTCGTAGAAGAGTACTTGGAAAATCATTGTGTCCTAGGATAAAGATTGGTGGGAGGTATAATCGCCATCAAAGACATCATGGATCTACCTCTTCGATCCATTATATTTTCCATTACGAGTATAGCGGGTAGTACCAGCTCACACTTAGTTTCAAGATCACAGGTGGCCTATGGTTTACAGTGTCTGAAGCCAACTCTATTTAACTGGAGTGTAGGATTCCTTCAGAATGTGAAGGAGAAGATTACGAGATGCAGAGCAGGGCAGCAGAAGCAGTTCAGATACAATTCATTTATGGCTTCATTCTTCTTAGAATGAATCCCTCAGATGCAACCATAGATTGCATTGGCAGTACAACCAGTGGGAGAACCACGTATGGAGCGATGGATTATTCTGTCTATGAGGCTAGGAACAGAGTTAGAGTTTAGGTTCATCGGTGACATCTTCGCTTAGCTGAGACATCAATTGATCGTAATAGAAGACTTACCATATGTCGAAGTGGATTTTCGGGGGAGAATAGACATGGTCCTTCCAAATGGGATGGACTAGGATGTGCCAGGTGAGAAACCAAAAATAATCTTGTCAAGTGTTTTTTTATTTTAAACATATATTATTTTTTTGGGGTACGTAGAAGTTTTTTTAACAAACATAATGTTTCATTGTGCAAATAGGGAAGAAACATGTCCGGCAAAGATACCAACACTGGGGTGTCGTGGAGATGCTTAGATAGAAGTGGATCATGAGGTAGTTGTAGGGAAACTCCGGGAGGTCGAAAGAAACCACCAAGGTCTCACGATGGGTGTCCCCCCTCTTAGGAGGCAGGATGTGCCCTTACATCTACAGAGACACACCGTGGGAGTTCCTAAGAGTCTTAACTCTTTACTGAGACGAGTATCCCGTGCAGTAGTGTGCTACTTGGCGCACAATGTGATGCAGGTATATTAGAATATTCCTAATGATTTATATAGTTTGTATGATGATATTTATGGGTGTGAGGACCCACATTTTTCCCTTCTATGTAATTTTTGATGTAATCAAACATTTTCTATCATGCTGTATATATATACATCCGAGTTTTTGCAGTGCCAAATGATGTTTGCAAATAATGATGTCTTTTATGTGATGCGTTTTAATTTACATGTGATGTATGATTTATTTCCTTTATGAAACCTCATCTAGGTGTGAGATACCGATCCATGATGTAATTGGCTAACGAATCTGAAGTCGCATTGATTTCTCTTGGTATGTGTCTATATTCAATAAAATCAAACATTATTTCAAGACGACGAACTCGTAGATGGAGATGTAGTAGGATAGTATTGTGAATAGTGTAGATTCAATTAAGTTTACAGAACAGGAGTTGAGAGTCTAGGTTAATAATGATGCGAGATATACCTAGGGAGGAGGCTTCGGTTAAAATTCTGATGACAGCATGATATTATGCCATGTTGTTAGTTGTCGATCCTAATAAAATACCTCCTTAACTCACCAACTCATCAGAGTGGTAAATCACCCAAGATGTAGAAGCAATGTTCTGGGTGTATCAACTAGCGCCATACAAACCCGACAAATATAGGAAAGGAAGATTTCATCTGCGCACGCAAACACAAGACACCGTATAAGTGGCTAAGACAAAACTTGTGCACTCAAGATAAAAAGACACACCAAACTAAAATACAATAGTGTACAAAGCACGCATGCTAGATGTTCTATTCATAGTACTTCTTAATGTAAAGCCCATTTTGGGGCTCACCCAAGGAGATTTTGTCGTGGTAAACTAACTCATAGGAACCTCTATGTAAAACATGTTTCACGAGGTAAGGACCATGCCATAGAGGTTCTAACTTACCTGTCCCTAACTTATCACTAGCATGGTCATAAATGAGGAATAGGTCTCCTTCTGCAAAAGTGCGAGGTTGGATGGACTTGTCATATTGACTCTTGATCCACTTTTGATACGTCTCATTAATGAGAGAAGCATCACGATGTGTTTCATCCAACCTGGTCAGATGTAGGAAATGTTCTTCTTCAACAAAAGGGTGAGACGGGAGTTCTACTTTGAGTTTCAACGAGGGAATTTTTCACTCTATTGGCGAAACAACTTCTATGCCATATACTAACTGGAAAGGAGTGAATCCAGTAGAAGTTTTCACTGATGTATGGTAAGCAGAAAGAGCGGAGAAAATTTGTAGATGCCAATATGTATTGTTTTCCCCTACCATACATTGAATCATGGTTTTCAAGAATTTGTTGATGGCTTCAACTTGTCCATTCACTTGAGGATAGTACGGGGACAAGTTCTCATGGCGAAAACCTAACTTGGCATGCAACTCACTCATCATCTAGTTTTGAAAGTGTGAACCATGATTAGTGACAATGTCTTGTGGAACACCAAAGCGAGTGATGATATGGTTAAAAAAGAAAAGAGATGTAGTACAACCATCATTCATAAAGTTAGGCATAGCCTCAACCCATTTTGTGAAGTAATCGATGACAACGATGATGTAACCGTGCCCCCCAGTTGAGGTAGGCTTACACTGCATGAAATCAATGCCCCATCTGGCAAAGGGGTGGATGGAAATAATGGGATGTAGTGGAGTAGGGTGGGTGTGTTCCTTCTTATGAAATACTTGGAAAGGTGGGCACTTTTTGACGGCCTCAATACAATCCTTCAATATGGAGGGCCAAAAATAAAAAACACATAAAATTTTCTGAGCTGTAACCATCCCAGAAATGTGACCGCCACAGGCTCCAAGGTGACAATCATTAAGAACGCATTCATCCTTCTCATGATTCAAACATCATCGAAGGATAGTATCAATACCATGGGGATATAAAGTGTCGTCGATGATAAGGAAAAAACAAGAATGGTGATGAATACTTCGACATTCTTCATGAGAGATATTGGGCTAAAAATGTTGGGTCTGGAGATATAGAAGGATATCTCCATACCAAGGATCAGACGTGTTGATGAGGAACAAACTTTCGTTAGGAAGAGAATATATGGGCTCGGTACTTTCATCACCATGGGGAAGGTCGCAGATGAGCTCCGTAAACACCAAGAATTTTTTAGCTTGGACTTAGCAAATTCAAGATCGAATTCCTAAAGGATGGTGATCCATTTGGAATATTTTCCCCCAAGAACTTGACATGTCAGAATATGATACCTGGGGTTGGAGTAAGCGATAACTGTGGTGGTGTGTAGCAAGATGTAATGGAGAAATCTATGGAAATCAATGATGGCTTCTAGAGCCAACTTTTTAACATGTGAATATTGGAGCTCGGGACTAGATAGACTTTGGCTCAGATAGTATATCACATGTTCTTCACTATGAGGGTCCTCTTGAACTAAAATGATAGCAATAGTGGAATTAGAGGCTTCTAAGTAAAGGATATAGTCCTTTGTATAATGATTAGGATGCAACAAAGGGGCGTTGGTCAATGCATGCTTAATAGCATGAAAGGATCGTTGAGTAGTGTCATCCCAGATGAAAGGGGTGTCTTTCTGCAACAATCGCATAAATCCTTTGGTTATCTCAGTGTGGGTATAGATGAACCGGTGAAGAAATTTTTCTTTCCCCTACAAACTTTGGAGTTGGGTTAAGTTGTTAGGTGGTGGCAAATAAATAATAGCTTTAATATTTAATGGATCCACCCTAATCACATCTTTGGAGACAACAAAACTAAGGAGTCGACCTGATTCGACAACAAAGATACACTTATGTGGGTTCAAACGAATACTGTAGAACCAACATTGAAGAAAAATATCCTGTAGATGACCAATGTGGTCTAATCGACTGGATGAGTGGGAAGGTAAATCATTGAGGTAAGGTTCCACAATATGTTTGATATCGTGGAAAGAATATGACATAGCCCACTGGAATGTAGCACCAGTGTTTTTTAGGCCAAACGGTAGTTTTCGATAGGAGAAAGTTCCCCATGGGAAAATGAAGGTTGTCTTAAGTTGATCAACAGGTATAATGTTAATCTGGTTGTACCCTAAGAATCCATCCATGAAAGAGAAAATCATGCTACTAGTGCAATTATCAATGATCTGGTCGATAAAGGGTGTAGGGTAATTGTCTTTCGGACAAGCCTTATTGAGATCCCTATAATCAACATAGAAATGAATGGCCCCTTATTTCTTACAGACCGAAGCAATGTTAGAAACCCATTCCATCAAGGGGACACGATAGATGAATCCATATTTCAATAATTTCTCAACTTCTGCCTTAATAGTCATGGTCTTCTTAGGATGAACCAGGCGTATTTGCTTTCAAACAGGTTCAACACCTGGGTAAGTTTTAATTTCATTCACAATGATCGAAGGATCGATCCCTAGAATTTACTCATAGCTCCAAGCAAAGAAATCACAGAATTCTTTGAATAAAGCGGTATAAGAGACCACTTCCTTGGGTGAACAATGAGTACCAAGATTAATATTTTCCACGACACCCTCTTTGATCGAAATATCAATAACGACCATGGTATAAATATGAGTTTGGGGGGAGGTAGAGGAGAGTGAGGTCGAACTAGGAGTGGGGACTGAAGTAGGTTGATTTTCTGTTCCAGACGACTAGGAAGAAAATTGGGTTTTGACGGAGCTGATAACTCCATCTGCATGTGACATGGATGAAGGTTTAGATGGATCAGTAGTGGCATGAGTAGCATTTGGGATCAACTCAAAGTACCAGATTTTGAATAAACCAAATCTAAGTACTGAGCCTGAGAAATGGATTCTTCCTCCGTGACTACACCACCCATGGCAACACCACGAGAAATCGGGGGTAAAAGTGATTTAGTAAACCATTCTACCAATAGTTGGTTAGGAATGATTTCTTTGATCAACCTTCATCGTCGTCTCCACTCATGAATATGATCAGAGATATGCACAGAGTTAGTATGATGAAGGGAGGTCAAGAGTTTGGTATGTTGGACAACTGAGAGGGGGGGTGAATCAGTTGTTACCGTGCTTAAACAATTATGCTTCTTTTAAACTCTTTGCTGAAACACTAAATGATGATCACAATAATGCATGGAAATAAACAATGGCACATTCATCATCAGTCACATATATGAGAAACACAGAGACAGATATTTTCTGAGGAAACCCATGCAGGGTAAAAACCTCTTTTTCTTTATATGATAAGTAATAGTTACATTCTTTACATTATCATACATATGAGCACCAACTCATAATGAGGCTACAACCTCTGTTTTGCAAGCTGCAACTTGTTGAGAGAACCAACTCTTTGTTTTCTCTAGCACCCACTAGAAGGAAGCACCAAATCCCTAGTTTCTCTAGCACCAACTAGAAGGAAGCACCAACTCCTTGGTTTCTCTAGCACCAACTCCCTATGTGTTTCCAGCACCAACTAGATAGAAGCACCAACTTCCAATCATACAGGCACCAACCTGTATAACAGAGAACACGAGTTCTCCCTTGCACCACCTTGCCACATTGGTTTCTCTGGCTGCAACCAGATGGAAGCTACAACTCCCTGTCCTCAAGCACCCACTTGAACCTATGAGGAAAACGATCCTCCCAAGCACCTCCCAACCACCCTGAAATATAAATCTTTGCTATTGAAACTTATTATAGTGATATAATGTTCAACAATGGCTTACCAGACTCATCATTGTTCTACTCCATTTCTTTCTCTGTCTGCATCACAGCCTTTCTGCACACATGACTTGTGCTATTTGCTCTTCTTCTTTTATGCTCTGTGTGTCATGTCCATTCACTCCATAGTTCCTCTTCTGTGCAATTCAGCTGCTGCACTCTCCCCCTTTCTTCACACATGAATCACCTTCAATAACAGCTACCACAGAAACTCCAATGGCAACAACAACACCATCTCTTCTCTGTACCATGTACTTATAGCTTCTGTGCACCTCATATATGCAATGTGCGCAATCCCTCTGCATGCTCACACCGTGCCGATATCCTCCACATCTCGAGTGATCTGCCTGATCATCATGGTAACTCTTCAGCTTCTCTGACGGTTTACCCATGCATTCAGCATCATTGGGTGTTATGCTGAGACTCCTCAGTCTCTCTGGCAATTGAGACTCTTCATCTACTCTATAACAGTCGATCTCATCCTTTCTGTTTCAATTACAAGCTCTTTTTCCTCCAGAATATCCAACCTTACACAGTCTGTCTCATTTTCTTTTATACACAACCCCATGGTGGTTCCACTTCCAGCACCAACTAGATAGAAGTACCAACTTCCAATCATACATGCACCAACCTGTATAACAGAGAACAAGATTTCTCCCTTGCACCACCTTGCCACCCTAGTTTCTCTGGCTCCAACCAGATGGAAGCTACAACTCCCTGTCCTCAAGCACCCACTTGAACCTATGAGGACAACAATCCTCCCAAGCACATCCCAACCACCCCGAAATATAAATATTTTCTATTGAAACTTATTACAGTGATATAATGTTCAACAATGGCTTACCAGACTCATCACTATTCTACTCCATTTCTTGCTCTATCTGCATCACTGCCTTTCTGCACACATGACTTGTGATGTCTGCTCTTCTGCTTTTATGCTCTATGCGTCATGTCCATTCACTCCACAGTTCCTCTTCTATGCAATTCAGCTGCTGCACTCTCCCCCTTTCTTCACACATGAATCACCTTCAATAACAGCTACCACAGAAACTCCAATGGCAACAGGAACACCATCTCTTCTTTGTACCATGTACTTATAGCTTCTATGCACCTCATACATTCAATGTGCGCAATCCCTCTGCATGCTCACACCATGACGATATCCTCCACCTCTCGAGTGATCTGCCTGATCATCATGGTAACTCTTCATCTTCTCTGGCATTTTACCCATGCGTTCAGCATCACTAGGTGTTATGTTGAGACTCCTCAGTCTCTCTGGCAGTTGAGACTCTTCGTCTTCTCTATAACAATCGATCTCATCCTTTATGTTTCAATTACAAGCTCTTTTTCCTCCAGAATAGCCAACCTTACACAGTCTGTCTCATTTTCTTTTATACACACCCCCATGGGGGTTCCACTTCCCATTTCCTTAGGAAAAAGAAAAACAACTATCCAAGCAACTGAAAGGCCAACTGAAATGCTAACTGATTTGCAATCATGAGTCCGTTTTGCTAACAGAATCCACACTCAGTAGTTAACTGTGAGAGAGTACAGTGACCCTCCGATCAATACTTGATCCAACAGTTCAGATCCAATCGGGATTTCCCACATCGCGATTTCGACACTCTTGGCGATCAGAGTTTTTTTCACTTACAAATCCCAATCCATGAAACTCCGATAAGAAGTTAAATCAATGGTCCAGATCACTTCTTATCCAATGACTGTGATTAAATCGGGAAATCACTTATCGCGATTTCGGAGTTTTTAATGTCAAGAGATTTTGGTATTTCAAAATCCCGATCCCTGATACTTCGATACGGGCTGTGATCAACGGTCCTGATCATTTCTGGATCTGACGGTCCAGATTCACTTGCGATTTCGCATTTTGCGAAATCAACACTCCTGATGTCAGGTGACTTTGTCACTTCAAAGTCTCGATCCCCGATGTCGATGCGCCCCTTTCCACGTGCTAGCCCTGCTGGTTATAGGCCTTGGCCCATATGACCGTCAACACATGACCTCTCTCAAACATCTCATCGAGGTTTCGGCGTTTTCGATGTCACCATGCACATGCCTACAGAATTCTCGATCCTCCGATACCTGATTCTCCGATGAAGAAAATCAACGGTCCAGATCTCATTCTTGCTTTAATGGCTACGATTAAATCGCGAAATATCATATCGCGATTTTGGGGTTCTCGTTGTCAAGATATTTTGACATTTCAAAGTCTCGATCCCTGATCCCCGATACTCCATGCAGAGAATCAACGGTTCAGATCACTTCTAACTTTAGCGGCTGCGATTAAATCGCGAAATCGCATTTCATGATTTCGAGGTTCTCGTTGTCAAGTGAATTGGACATTTCAAAATCCTGATTTATGAAACTCTGATAAGGAGTTAAATCAACGGGTCAGATCAAGCTAGATCTCGACGGCTCAGATTAGATCACGATTTTGTACATCGCAATTACTCCCACTTCTCCTTGTACTTTAAAGAGCGTGCAGGTTATCCTTGATCCGACGATGGTCAGGTCTTGTGCTTGGATCTAACGACTGGGCTCTGTCCTCCTCTTCATTGTCTTTATTCAGATATGATGACCTTCGTTCTTTCAGGATTTCACCTTGGCTTTTCCCGATGGTAAACCTCGTGCATCTCCTGTCCGATCTGATGGCTGACGGGATTTCTGAATGAGATCCAACGACTGTGGATCTTTGTCTTTCTTCTCTTCTGCGAACTCCTGTATCTTGAGCTTTGTTGTGCTCGTTCTCCTCGACGTTGTTCCTCCTGAGATTTCACTTCCGAATCCCCAAGGGATTCTTGGACTTCTGCGCCTCTGCAGAGTCTTCACATACACACCTTGATCCTGCCATCTTCACTGTTGTACTTAATCCATCATCACTACTGTACTTTCCATCAATGAAAAGTCTACGCTACCTGTAAAACATGCCAACAATCCTTTGTACATTCTTCATGTACCCATGCCATCTTCATTGCTGTACTTTCCATCAATGACAAGCATATGCTACCTGTTAAACATTTCCAACAATCTCCCCCTTTGGCATTGATGGAAATAAAGGCACCCAGATTCTTTTCTCCCCCTTTGACATCAATGTCAAAGAGAACATGCTCCCCCTGAGATGTTGCAGTATTTTAGAAGGCATCAGATATTAAATTAATGCAAACTCCCCCTAATGGGATGGACTCTCTCATTTTAGGCCTGCAGAATATTTGTGTCTCAGCCAGAGTCTTCTCTTTCTGATTCTTGGACCTGTTCATCTTCAGTTTCCGATGTATCCTCTGAGGAAAATTCAAAATTGCTCACCTCTCTTACTCAGACTCCTTCATCAATCTTCTCATGTGTGGATGACTCCCCCTGTCACTGTTATCTGGTCTGCTCTTCATCATCTTTTCCTGTCATTCTTCTCTGCTTCTACTCTTTCTGTCATTCTTCTCTGCTTTTTCTCTTTCTGTCATTCTTCTCTACTTTTGTTCTGCATTTCATCTCACTCTGCACATTTGCTAAATCTCATGCTACGCATCCTCTGTTTTTCCATTTGTTCCTAAAGGTTAACTTTACTTGGCAAGGTCTTTCCTCTTGTTGTCTCTATAGGATGTCATGTATATCAGAATGTTGTTGTCCTACTAGAACACTGTGCAATTGTAACTTGTACCTTTTAAATAGCCCTTGGATCTCCCCATTGAATCTCATCGATCTTTATTGCTGCAATTTTCATTTTTCTTCCATGATGCATTCAATCTAGGGATTTTATGTCCATATTCAATCACAGGATAAAACTGCTACACCCACTCTCACGCCTTCTTTTCTTTCTCACAAATGAAGGACCTATATCAGGTTTCTTAGGAGCATTGATTTCTACCTTGTTGAGTCCAATATCGGATTTGTCATTTGGTGATCTCTGGCTATCCAAGACCTTGTCCAGAGTCATGAATCTGCTCAAGAACTTGATTTGAGTGTCTTCCTTCTCAACCTTCAAGACTTTTGCTTCCTTCTTATGACATGGCTCTTCTCCTACTTCATCCATGGGGCAAATGCTAACTGGACATGCTTTTATTGTATCTGAATCTTCTTCTTTACTTGCAGGGGAGGATTCATTTTCAACATCATTAATTTTCTTTATACTTTCATTCACCATTTGTCCTAAGTTTACCTTTACCTTACATTCTTTGGATGTGAGCACATCTTTACTGCCTCTGTCACACTTTTGACTTGAACTGAGTGAATTATGTTGCAGACCATCCACGAGTAGAGTGTATTGTGCATCTCCTTTGTCATTACTCAAACTCATCATCTCTCTATCCTTGATTTTTTCTGGTTCATCATTTTCAAGGATCACATTTCCTGTTTTTCTTTTACTTATGGAAAATAGCTTATCCTTGTCTCCAGTCACGTGCTTGGAACATCCACTGTCTATTTTTCCAGAGGCCTTTTGTTTTTGAGTTGAAAGTGCTTGACCACATTTTTCACTATCTTTCCTCTTCCATGTG
>ML780374.1:24114-44993 GCA_009831015.1 Picea engelmannii | reverse complement strand
AAATTCTAACTTATCATCCTTGGAAGCTAGCACAACAGGCTTTATGTATCCAGTTTCTACCACATCCCATACATCAGCTCCTAAGGCCATTAAGTATCATCTCATTCTAACCTTCCAGAAGGTAAAATTCGTTCCATCAAATAGAGGAGGCCTAGTGACTGAAGTGCCTTCATGGCTTGTCATGTTTAAGCTCTAGGATCTACCCTTAGATGAAAGGGGGCCGACTCTGATACCAATTGTTGGACAACTGAGAGGGGGGGAGGGTGAATCAGTTGTTATCGTGATTAAACAATTATGCTTCTTTTAAACTCTTTGCTAAAACACTAAATGATGATCACAATAATGCTTGGAAATAAACAATGGCACATTCATCATCAGTCACATATATGAGAAACACAGAGATAGATATTTCCTGAGGAAACCCATACAGGGTAAAAACCTCTTTTTCTTTATATGATAAGTAATAGTTACATTCTTTACATTATCATACATATGAGCACCAACTCACAATGAGGCTACAACCTTTGTTTTGCAAGATGCAACTTGCCGAGAGCACCAACTCTCTATTTTCTCTAGCACCCACTAGAAGGAAGCACCAACTCCCTGGTTTCTCTAGCACCAACTAGAAGGAAGCACCAACTCCCTGTGTGTTTCCAACACCAACTGGATAGAAGCACCAACTTCCAATCATACATGCACCAACCTGTATAACAGAGAACAAGAGTTCTCCCTTGCACCACCCTGCCACCTTGGTTTCTCTCGCTGCAACTAGATGGAAGCTACAACTCCCTGTCCTCAAGCACCCACTTGAACCTATGAGGACAACAATCCTCCCAAGAACCTCCCAAACACCCTGAAATATAAATCTTTGCTATTGAAACTTATTACAGTGATATAATGTTCAACAATGGCTTACCAGATTCATCATTGTTCTACTCCATTTCTTGCTCTGTCTGCATCACTGCCTTTCTGCACACATGACTTGTGCTATCTGCTATTCTAATTTTATGCTCTATGCGTCATGTCCATTCACTCCATAGTTCCTCTTCTGTGCAATTTAGCTACTACACTCTCCCCCTTTCTTCACACATGAATCACCTTCAATAAGAGATACCACAGAAACTCCAATGGCAACAACAACACCATCTCTTCTCTGTACCATGTACTTATAGCTTTTGTGCACCTCATACATGTAATGTGCACAATCCCTCTGCATGCTCACACCGTGCCGATATCCTCCACCTCTCGAGTGCTCTGCCTGATCATCATGGTAACTCTTCAGCTTCTCTGGTGGTTGACCCACGCGTTCAGCATCACTGGGTGTTATGCTGAGACTCCTCAGTCTCTTGGTAGTTGAGACTCTTCGTCTTCTCTATAACAATTGAGCTCATCCTTTTTGTTTCAATTACAAGATATTTTTCTTCCAAAATAGCCAACCTTACACAGTCTGTCTCATTTTCTTTTATACACACCCCCATGGCGGTTTCACTTCCCATTTCCTTAGGCAAAAGAAAGACAATTGTCCAAGCAACTGAAAGGCTAACTGAAAAAATAACTGATTTGAAATCATGAGTCTATTTTTCTAACAGAATCCACACTCAGTAGTTAACTGTGAGAGAGAATAGTCACCCTCAAATCAATACTTCATCCAACGGTTCAGATCCAATCGGGATTTCCCACATTGCGATTTCGACACTCTTGGCGATCGGAGATTTTGTCACTTACAAATCCCAATCCCCAAAACTCCGATAAGAATTTAAATCAATGGTCCATATCACTTCTTATCCTACGGCTGTGATTAAATCGGGAAATCGCATATCACAATTTCAGAGTTCTTGATGTCAAGATATTTTGGCATTTCAAAATCCCGATCCCCGATACTCCGATATGGGCTGTGATCAACGGTCCTGATCATTTCTGGATCTGACGGTCCAAATTCACTCGCGATTTCGCATTTCGCAAAATTGACACTCCTAATGTCAGGTTACTTTGTCACTTGAGAGTTCCAATCCCCGATGTCGATGTGCCCCTTTCCACACGCTAGCCCTGTTGGCTATAGGCCTTGGCCCATATGACCATCAACACATGATCTCGGTCAAACATCTCATTGAGGTTTTGACATTTTTTATGTCACCATGCATATGCCTACAGAATTCCCGATCCTCCGATCCCTGATTCTCCGATGAAGAAAATCAACGGTCCAGATCTCATTCTTGCTTTAACGACTGCGATTAAATCGTGAAATCGCATATCGCGATTTCGAGGTTCTCGTTGTCAAGATATTTTGACATTTCAAAGTCCCGATCCCTGATCCCCGATACTCCATGTAGAGAATCAATGGTCCAGATCACTTCTAACTTTAGCGGCTGCGATTAAATCGCGAAATCACATTTCACGATTTCGAGGTTCTCGTTGTCAAGTGAATTGGACATTTCAAAATCCCAATTCACAAAACTCCGATAAGGAGTTAAATCAATGGTTCAGATCAACCTAGATCTCGACGGCTCATATTAGATTGTGATTTTGCACATCGCAATTACTCCCACTTCTCCTTGTACTTTAAATAGCGTGCAGGTTATCCTTGATCCGACGATGGTCGAGTCTTGTGCTTGGATCTAACGACTAGGCTCTGTCCTCCTCTTCGTTGTCTTTATTCAGATCTGACGGCCTTCATTCTTTCAGGATTTCACCTTGGCTTTTCCCGATGGTAAACCTCGTGTAGCTCCTGTCCGATCTGATGGCTGATGGGATTTCTGAATGAGATCCAACGACTGTGGATCTCTGTATTTATTCTCTTCTGCGAACTCCTGTATCTTGAGCTTTGTTGCGCACGTGCTCCTTGACACTATTCCTCCTGAGATTTCACTTCCGAATCCCCAAGGGATTCTTGGACTTCTGCGCCTCTACAAAGTCTTCACATACACACTCTAATCCTACCATCTTCACTATTGTACTTAAGCCATCATCACTACTGTACTTGCCATCAATGACAAGTCTACGCTGCCTGTAAAACATGCCAACAATCCTTTGTACATTCTTCCTGTACCCATGCCATCTTCATTGTTGTACTTGCCATCAATGACAAGCATATGCTACCTGTTACACATTTCCAACACGGTACCCATCTCGTATCGAATGGGTAGCTGAAAGTGCATGAGAAAAGACATGGCAAGGGAGTTGAAGTCTTGAAAAGAACCATGTGGTAGTTCAATATACCACTTGGCTGTAGAGCCCGTGAGTATTCATTGGAAATTACGCAAACGTATAGAATCGTCCATTAAGGAGTTTGATGAAAACCATAAATGGAAGGTCATCACATGGTTATTCGGATCTTCTCCAGGTTTACCGTCAAATTTTGGAATATCAGAAGGTAACTTAGCAAGAATCACTGGACAAGAAGGATAATGTAATATAGGATCATTGGTCAACTGAGATAAGTCTGGAAGATCCGGAGTCGCAAGAAATAGTAGTTTTTGTTTAACTTGAGGGTGATACTGGTGTGGCATAGGGACACCAGTAGGACCGTAAACTGGGTTAGGTGGGTAATTGTATCTAGTAGGTACTCCTACATACGATTGTTTCTGACCAGAATAAGAAGGATTTGATGATGGTTGAGAAGTATTTGCAAAGGGAGGATAACCCGATGGGTTTTGAGGATTATAAGTTGGGTGATGTGTTTTCCCATAAGGGGGTAAACATTTTGACCATGAGGAGGGTAAGCAGTCAATCCCTGAGGCTAATGCATGCTAGTCCCATGGGGAGGATATACATTAGTCCCATGGGAAAAAGAAGGTTGTTGTTGTCCTTGAGGATTTTGTCCCCCAAAGAATAGTGAATTTCCCAGAAAGGGGATGTGCCAAGGATTTTGTGTCACATTTTGTCCATACAGTGGGTTATGGGCTCCAGTTTGAGATTTCCCTCCAAGCTAAGATTGTGTCCTGATTGGAGTTTTACCTAAAAATGGAGGTTTCCCCCCAAGCAGAGGTTGAGTGCCTAGAGGGATCTAGAAACTAGAATCGAAAGAATGATCGGTGCCTCCAAGTGGATTAGAGCCACCAAGACTAGCTCCTCCAAATAAAGGGGTAGGTATAGAACTAGTAGCGGCGTGATATACAGAAGGAACAAAAATTCCAAAAACTTTAGGTGTAACCTAGGTAGAGTAGGCAATGGAAATATTTAGGGATTTGTACCCAAGTGGAAGTGACAGATTTGGTCTAAGTGGTGTGCCAATTGGAGCTTGGGATGGTGTCACATTTCTGGTGGGGATTGTAGTGACATGAGGGACCATAGTAGAATGGGACGTTTGGAGACAAACGGTTGATCGAGGACCAACTGAATGTGTGTCTAACATTACGGTGGCACTACTGGGTGTAGCAAAAAAGTGGTCTAAAGGTATCATGTATGTAGAAAATGTTTCAGGTAAGTGGGATATGACAGGTATATCAGAACCTTCTCCTACACTGAAAAGATCTTGCACCGTGAGAGGTGGGTTTCTAAATATGTCAGTAGTCCAAAAAGAATTCTCACTATCATGGCCTGTGAGGGGTCTGATCAGTATTCCATAAGTATCAAAAACAAGTTCTATGGATGAATTTAGTTGGAGAATACATATCTCGTAACCGTGAGGAAGTCATAAAGGCTCTAGAGAATCGAAAATCCAGAAATTTTCTAAAGAGTCAGTTCTCTCCACTTGTGCAGTGGTGGTGTCCTAGACTTCACTATGTTGAGGAGAGCCCTCCTGTGGATCAGTAGGAAAAGATTGATAACCCTCTAGATCTTTCAGGGGTAGCCCTTGCATTATTCGTGAACGATTTGGAGGGTCAATATTTCCCGAACCAAAAAATTTATGAAAAAAATATATGGCCAACTAATGAAAATAAACAAAATGCACTAAAAATATAGGAATCAAAACCAAGAAAACAAAACCTTCTCTCAATGACTGTACTAGTTGGTGATGAAATCCAATGTCGTGTGACCAAGTTGAGAAGGGGCTAGGATATGAGCGGGTGGAACAGTGATGATGGAGACCTGCTTAATGGACTTATGCCTTGGTGAAAACTTCCACGCAGTAATTGTGGATTTACCCTCCAAGGATCCCAAGTGAGTTTGACCACCATTTGTTCCAGGTACAGTGAAGACTTCCCTTCTCTGTCACCTTGTGTAAAATACCCTAAATATTATGGCTACTAAGGACACCAATTTGCAGTCAGCCCCTGGGCGGGTACAGTCGACAGTCCAGTCCGAACATATGGACACGATAACAAGTCTGAAATTCTTCGAAAGAACTGAGGACAAGTGGATCGATAGACCTCCATAGGACCCTGAATGGATTCAGAATTCACGAAGCACCAAGACCAAATGAAGACAGCTAAGCCTCAAGAAAAACCCCCAAAATATGATTTGAATACTACGAACACTTGAACCATGGAGGGATAATCTCTATAACTCTCCTGAATGTGACCTCATGCGTAACCCCTGTGTGAGAGGGGGATCCCAGAAAGCCTATATGAAAATTGGATTTTCTCTCCCTATCGCAAGATGATAATGTTTGATTTGAATTCTTTGGAGAGTTGTGTTGGCATAGGGGCAGACCCAAGGTTTAAAGTTATAACAGTGCACCAACAAAACCCTAACTATCGGCCCTTTTGGGAACACCTGCAAAGCATATGCAGTCTCACTCGAGATAGAGGTAGGGGTGGTTGCAAGACTCAAGTGTCTACAACCTTAGCTGGGACACAGATCTATGATTATACTACTTACTAAAGAACTTAGCACTGTTAGTTCCCCAATATGCAGTCAATATCTACTTCATTGATAGAACAGAGCTTCACAGCCTTCATACTAGTCTGATGTATTTAAGCATTTAACATGGGTAAATAGATCAAGTTGAGAAGATCAATCTCTAAGCACATTAATATAGATCATATCTAACATTCTCACGTACCATAATCACTCAGCATAAGTGGATCTACCTAATCATATTAAATAACTTAGCAAATAACATGTAAACACATCAAGACAAGTCACAAAGTAGCATAACACAATATTTACATGGTTCACCCCCACCTTGGGGCTACGTCCACCAACGCTTCTTGTTTATTGTCTTCAGTCAATTGGTTACAAGCACATAGCCTCAAAAACACTTCTTCTCATAGGACAAAATATCTACGTAGCTCTCTAGATCCTTCTTCCTAGAGTTACAGCACAAATCCTTCCACAGTCTGTTACAGCCACTTGCACTTAGCTCTGAAAGTTTCTCACGGTCAAGCACAAAGCTCTTACAATCCAATCTAGCACTTAGTCATTCCTTTTTCACTTATCTCACCGACCTCTTCCTATATTGCTTATACTTCTATATATACATTACAAAATAGGCCTAAACATGGTTAAACCCATGGGATGACATCCCAATCCTGTTACATTATCCCAAAAACCAAAAAAGGACCCAAAAAGGGGCTGAGATCCTGTGATATCCGCTTCGTCTTATGTTCCTCCTTCAACAAGCTATCGAAGTCCCAAAGTAGGTCAACATGACCAAGAATCTCCCCAAAACTTGGTCAAGGGACAACAGGCCCCCAACACTCACCTGTGACTCATCTCGAGTCACTCTAGTTTGCCTAGTTCTGCTTCGAATGCCTCAATCTTGGCTCGAGCTTCTTCGACCTACTATTGTGCTACGACCTCTTTCTCAGTGAACTCCTGGATCACTGCATTGTTCACCGGTCCTTCTAGGCATTTTTCTGCTACGATGAAAACCTATTGTAGCTCTTCTCCTTAGCTCTCAACTTATGTGAAGAATTGGCATGCTTGATCTTGTATTGGTTGGAGCCGCTGAGTGAATTCCATCACTTTTATTTGAATCATATGGATCTTCTGTTGGGCGGTGTGTTTCTCTTCAAACTTCTTTATTCTTTCTATGACCAATAGGGCCTTCAGCTGTGCCTGAAGTGTGTTTGTGTGTTGCTTTGGTTTCTGAAGCTGAGACTCCAGTGTCTATAACTACAGATTCTTAGTGAGGTTCTCATATGTCTGGGTGCTGCGGTTACTCAGCTTCTTGCATTATAGGGAAACATCTTTTAGTCTATCAACTATACTACGGCCAATTGCTTCTCATTGGTCCCTTACATCTTGTAGGGTTTTGGGCACAGAGCGTAGCTCCAAATCTGCTATGCATTGCTGGAGTTTTTGGATCACTTCTTCAAGTTGCACCACCTGTTGTGGTAATCTCTCTTTGGTCTTTACTTTGACGACTGTCACAGAGAAAAGTGCTATGTTGACCATTTCCTTAACTTCAAGTTTCTCTGTGAGCAACTGCTCCTTGCTTTGTTGTAGCTCTGCTTTTTCTTCATCCCACTTGGCTTGGAGAGGAATATTTTCCCATTATGAAGCACTGCGTTGCTCAAAAAGTACTCCCTGTACTTGTGTTAAAGCCTAGGTGTCTTGTGTTGTTTCTTCCTGAGCTCGTCGAAGGAGAGATTCAACTGTATCAATGATTTGTTGGAGTTGAGCTATCTCATCTCCCAGTTCTATTGTTCCTACTGTCAGAGGTGCAGTGGATACTATGCGGTTGGATTGTAGTTCCTGTTGCACCCCTCGGAGTTCAGCTTTAATTCGATCATACATCTCCTCCTGTTTTTCTTCTTGCTTCTCTACTATCTCTAGCGAAGCATCGTTCAGTGCTACTACAATGAATTCAAAGTCATCTGAGGTGAGGGTAGTCTGAATTTTGGTCATAGATGCTTTCGATTTCTTCCATGAAGAAGGCTTCAGGGGGGGAACTTTCCTTTTCTTCGAGGGGTCCTCCTCATATCTAGGTGGTGTAACCTCACCTTTCTTTTGTTCAACCTATTTTCCATCTATCTCTCCACCATCACCTCCTTGCTCCAATGATATGGAAGCAGTATTTACTGAGGTACTGTCTAAATCGTGAACCTCTTCAATCTTCTTTCTCTTGCTCGGTCCAGGTGTATCATGCGTTTCTTCTGGACTATCATTGTTGGACATCTCCATAGGATCTGCTGGAATAAGGAGGTCCGTCGACCATTCCTTGGTGATCTCCTCCAAGTCCTCCTCCTTCAACTTGTAGTATGACTACATCTACTGCTTTTTCTCTTCATCTCGTGTTGTGATATACATGAAGTGGCAGTTCGCACTGAATTTCATCAATGGTTTGAATTGCTATAAAGTATTCGGAGTGATGCGAGGCATAGATTGGATAGCTATCTTCAGTTTGTTGTAATAGGTATGGAATACAACATTTGGCTGCCATTGCTTGTTCATGTCATTGGAGTATCACAGTTTACTGAAATTTGCAGCCAGGGGTTCAAAGGGCTCGATGTCTAGGAAGGTCTCACCTTCCGGCATATCCCAGGTGATGAAAGCGATCAATATCAATAGTGAGTTGAAATGAAGCTCGTACCCTTGATCTTGGGCTTCTCCACAGTCGATTTATATTTGGTTCACCAAGTACTTCTCCCAGTTCATTTGTAGGCCCTTCGCGCACTTCCCTCTGAGGTCGACTACAAAACCAGTTACTTGGGTGGGTCAGTTCTTGAGGACTAAATTTCCTACGATTAATTGACATGTGAGGTGCACTGTACCTCTCTAAATATAGGCTACCTTGTAGCTTCGCATGCACTTCCCAACATCTCCGTAGGTGTCCTTGATCCATTGTGCGAGAGCATGGTCCATGGATTTTTCGGGATAAAACTCTTGTGGGTCGGGGCCTTGCATGCTTAGCCCTGTGATTTGATTGATCAATGTCGAATCCACTGTGATATGAAGGTTTAACCACAAGTATCTACCATGGTAATAGGATAGCAGCATCTTGACGCATGCATTCACTTCTTGGTGTCTTCTGAAGGGAGGGATCTTCATGACGTTGAGCAATGTGGAATGTGCGAGGTTCATCGTCCATGACTGAGGGATAGTTTTTGAATTCTTTCCCTTTGTTCTGGTCAAATACTTATGTAGTGTGAGCATCTTGTAAACCTTCCTGTCACTAAGGTTGAAGTCACTAAACTTCAATGTTGCAATCTTGTCTTGGTCGGCAAGAACTATGCGTATCCCTTTCGGGAGGTACGCAATGATCGAGGGGTACTCAAATTCTCTAGGCACACTATCTCGATTTATTGTGCCGCGGACATATGCACTCGAGATTAATTATATCAGGGTCAAGTTAACTTAGATACTACAAAAGAATAAACAACAAGAGCACAATGATCACTGTATACAATAGCAACTTAGTCTATGGGCTCAAAACTCACAGCTAGCAAAAGTGTTCTCGATGAATGGAGCGATGGTGATAAATAGGTAATTCGGTAATAGTTTGTTTGCAATGGGTATGAAGCATCCATTAAATATTTTATGTCTATTATGGCATGGACCAACAGTCTGGTGTTAAGCCTTAAATGCCTTTTTACCCATTCGTAGCGTTGGTCGAACAGTTATAATGTCCCCAACAACTATATTTCTTCGCCATGGCGAAGTGCCATGTGTAGTTGTTCTGATATCCCGATGAAGCTCTAATTCTGCATATTTTCATTCTGTGAAGTCCCCTCTAGAACCTTCTGTAACTTTTCAATCTTAGACCTCTTCTTACTTAGCTTTCTAGCCTTCTTTCCAATGAGCTTCGTCTTAGTAGTCCATTTTCCATTTTGATTCCTATCTTCTTTTGACCTATTCACTGCACGTTGTTGAAGTTCTTTCATAGGATTCAGGGGTAATACCTCTTATTTATCTGGGATAGGTACTGTTATCCCCACTTTCTAGGGATAACTAGGAGATCATGTCTCGTGGCCCACAGATCCTAAACATGGAGTACCAAGAGCAGGATAGACCTGAGCATGGCCCTAGAGGGCTCGCCTTTTCTTCATTCATCTTCTTTTGTCTTGTCAATAGCAGCAGCATCCATCACCATCGGCTTGGTTCTGTATCAGAAGATATTCTTGCTCCATGAGGTAATTGGTCCAGGTATCATGGTATGTGTCACCTTTGATCATTAAAACCTTTAAATATATTCATCTAATTCCTTCTATCTCTAACAACTACTTGGATATTACATTAGCCCACTTGGCCATGCTTGGGGAAATTGACAGGGTGCCCTAGCAAGCCTGTTCCCATAGGTCTTGGTTTTCCACTAGGGGGATTTTTGAAAATCCATCATCCGCTTCCATCATAACACCATTGTTTCATCTTATCTCCCGCTAATTTATCCCATTCCCCTTGTCTGGGCATTGGGTTGACCTATTTGCACGATTGCACCTTATCTTGTGTGAAGAAGGGGATAAAGGCCCAGAAGGTAAAAGCAGCTGGTAAAAGAAAAAATCCTAGGAATAAAACCTCGAGATGCTTCACCCAGGGATCCCCTAGAAGGAATTAAAAATCCTCTCAGCAAGAAACAAGATGGACCCATAAAATAACAAAACAAGACCTAGTCAGAGGATAGGGGGTCTCATCATGAGCTAGCCTATTAGGTCCATGGGTACCTAACGGTATGACATTTCCACCATCTGGTTACCATGACAGGGCAGTGGCCTTTGGTTGCATGACCAAGGGAAAGGGGGTCTCATCACGAGCCATCCTTCTCATCACTGTGAAAGTACTTGTGGGTAACACTATCACCTATGGTCACCATGCCAAGGTAGTGTCCCCTGGTTAGTTCTTGAACAAAAGAGGAAAATAAAATAATAAAAGAAGAATAAAAATAATAAAGGCAAGAATGGGCTTGGAAAAAATGCATCCATGACAGGTACAACTCACCTTCTACAAAGGCACCCACAGGTAACACTTATGAATCGTTGACCCTCACTACACCCACATGTTTGAAAATCCCCTGACCACATCAACTCACTTACATGTCTTGGATGAGATCTTTCTGGAAACTTACCTTTTCTTGTGGACACTATCCTAATAGGATGCCTTGTCCTTTTCTCCAATCTTGTATTGTAGGATTTTGTAATGTCTTTGAGCTACTGGCAGATATATTATGGTTTTCATGCATATGTTTGATAATATGAATGATGAAATGTGATTGACATTTCCATGATCCCTGTGACTGATGAGACCATGGAGGGCATAGATTTTGATGTGTAGGACCATGCCTAATGTAGAGGTACCATTTGGACCGGTACACATGGGGAGATGACCATTTTGGACCTCCATGGGGCTGAAGATCCCACCAGATGGATGTTGAGACCACATCAGGGGGCAGAGATAGGATAGAGCTTGATCAGGGGTTTTTCACCTGAGAGGAAGAGGATGTTCAACTAGAGGCACTCCGACAGGACTAGGCCTAGGGGGGATGACGCAGTTTTAGTGGAACGCTAGCCTTGGAAGGCTTAGGACATCCCAATATTCACCATGACATCATCCAGCTTCATGGATACTTTTGGAGGTGGACTGGGCAGCAGAGGCACTTGTGGAATGTTGGAGAGGCCCCTGGAGGGCTAAGGTTTTTCTCCAGGATGTCTCATTTTCTCTAGAAAGGGCTAGCGCCTCCCTTGAAGGGGATTTTATTCTCTCTTCTGCTTAATTAGGGTTTTTAGTTAGAATTTAATGTAAAAACAATATGATTTTGACATTATGGCCTTGTTGTCCTTTTTATGACCTAAAAAGTAAAATTAGGTCATTGATACAGTATATATTGAGGATTTTGATCCTCATTTTATCATCAAAACTCACTCACTCATTAGTGAGGATTGAAATTTGCACCCTATCTTGGGTTATTGGCTAATTTAGTGATGTGCACCTATTGAAGGAAGAGATTTTTGGCATTCTATGGTGTTTCTCTTGAAGGAAGGTATTACAACTAGGGTTTGCATGGTTAGTTTTTGATGAATTGTAAGTATTTTTCTGCAAAACTTCTTAAATGAATGGTTGTAGTCTTATTTTCTTGCATGTATTTATAATTTTTTGAATTAAAACCCTATGTGACAAGAACACAAGTAGGTCCTTGTCTCATGTCCCCTGATAGAGAAACTATTAGCCATTGAAGAAGAATAAGAGATCCTAGTCATAACTACACTCCTTTTTCTTCTTCCCTTTTGCTAGTCGTACCTTTTTTACTTCAAGAGGAGGAAGATGTCCGAAGCCTAGGTCATCTACACCTAGGGCCATTTTATTTTAGGGTTTGATGAAAAATCCTTGCCTTAGCAACACTCTCCCTCTTTAAGCCTTCTTGTCTTGACTTTGTTTTTCATTTGAGCTAGCCATTTGTCGGGAAGGAGGAGAGAGCACGAGGCCTTTCTTTAGCAACATCGGCGTGAGCCTCTCTCCCCTAGGGTTCTGATTTTGAATCCCTGCTTTAGCAGCACTTCAAAACTTATCCCTCTAGTCCTTTAAATCTCACCCCCTTTCAACTCTTGCATCTTTCACTATTGATGCATTAAACCCTAAGGCACTGATCTAGAGTCCTCCAGCATTGAAGTGAAGTTGATCACATTACTCTTAAATACCTTGAATTGAAACCCTAACTGCACTAACCCTAGCTCTAGCTAACCCTACTAACCCTAAGTGTTGTCGCTACCTTATGTTATTTGTATCATTAATGCAGAAACGTTTCACTTTATGAGCAATTGAATGGTAGTTAAAGGCATTGATTGAGCTAACAAGTGATTTGTTACATTGAATGCTTTATCGTTCTAGTATTTGTTGGTGAAGTCACATTACTGCGATTGCTATTTTGTAAACATTGACTTCGTCAACATTTACCTTTAAATTTGTTATATTAAATATCAGATAGTATTTAATATATCTGAAGTATTAACCAAAGCCTGCGTATATCATTTTATTGTTTCTTTGTTCTCAGGTAGGGATCCTATTTGGTTATCTTTATTGGCTATAAGCCAGACTATCTGCTTTTGGTGGTGATCTGTGAAGGGGGGAACTTTTCATTGTATAATTATCCTTTAGCCTCTTCAAAGCCCCAGGTCACCGGGGACGTCTCCCCTGGGCCTCACCTCCCTAAAGAGAAAGAACCATCGCATCGTGGTGACATTGGGTGGGATAGGTTCTTGTTACACTAGTTTGGATTTCTACTTTATAGCTTTTCCTCCTAGCTACAAACTGTGCGATAACATTTTGGCATCACTATCAGGGAACACTGAGTCAATCCTCCTCAGACGAAAAATCTTTTTGGTAAGCCTTGCCTCAGAACTTGATCTTACAAGCTTACCTGGCAACTCCACTAGGATGTTTTCCCTTTCTTTGATAGTTTCAAATAAACAATCTGGCGACTCTACAACCAATAAAGAGGTTTAATAATCCTCCTTTGTCCTTCAGAAGGAAGCCTCCCAAGAACTCTCTGGTTGTCAAATCTCTCTTCAGGTAAATCCTTCCTTTAAGAATCATGTCTAGATCTCAGACCAATGCAACGAACCCAGTCAACAATCAAAGACAGTGGTCATATACTCTTTTCAAGCCATTAGACATGTCAGCCATACTAGGCTACCCTAGGAAAATACCACCAAGTATGAGAAGTGGTTGCCTAAGTTCACCGGTACTTATGCAATCAGTGTTGAAGAGCACATGAGCATCTTTTGGGTGTTTTGTCAGCTTCATCCCATTAGTGATGATGTTGAAGACTTAGTCATGAAGTTGTTCTTTTCTACCCTTTATGATGCCTCAAGGCATTGGTACCTGAGCCTTCTCGATGGAAGAATCAAAACCATGGAAAAACTTGAAGAGGCCTTTCTCAAAATATGGAGTATCAAAGAAGACCCTAACATGATCCTCACCCGACTAAATAACCTTGCCAAATATGAAAATGAGTCTATTCAGGAATTCCATACTAGATTTGAGACTTTGCTGCAAAGGATCCCTACTAGCCATCATCCGAAAGATGATTACCTCGTCCACGTTTACACCATATCTTTCAATGGCCAAATAGGGTATCTTCTCAGAGATAAAAACCCCCAATCCATTCAGGAAGCCCAAGAGCTCGCTACTAAAATAGAGGGAAACCTCCTTTCATCCAAGATTGAGCCTTTTGCTAATCCAAGGGGAAGAATAGACACCAAGCCAAAAATAGTCCATAACATTGAGCCTACTTCAAACCTGTATGCCAGTATCGCTAAGCTACAAGCCTCTATGGATGGTATCATAAAGAATCGGGAGAAAATGATGAGTAGGATTGTCAACTTGGAAAGATCTCAAACCCAAGCACCCAGGGTGCCATACAAAGGGAAATTCCAGAAGGGGAGCGAATTTTATAAACCAAAGAATGAGCAAGAAGTTCCAAACACCTTGGCCCCTGCAAACGTTGTTGATAAAAACCCTTGGTTCCTAGAATGCACTGGAGCACATTGGGAGCATGAGTGTCCTTACAATAATGGCCATCAACAAGTCAACAACATGGACCATTTCATGGAAATTCCTCAAATAAATATCACCGATGCAGACAGGGATGATTTTAAGGATGAAAATTTATTTTAAAATGTAGAAACCTTGGCGAATCTTACTAATCCTTCATATGCCAACTATAAATGTTTGGTGATATTTTTGTAAAAATATTCATATTTCTAAATATTTTATATAGTTTTTATAAAATTTTGGTGAGTTTTAAGGTAAAATTTTTTGATCCTATAGAATTTGGGCGAATCATTTTTAAAATAGCGAATCTCGTTTTTTGAAAAAACATGGAAAATTAGCCCATGAGTGAAATTTAGCCCCTAAAATCATCCATGGATGCAAAACATCAGGAAGCCATGAAAGAAGCAGCCAGTTCAGCAAGAATGGCAGTAATAAACAACCTGGACCAGGAATCACAAGAGAATATAAAGAAACAAGAATTTCAAGTGTACTGAAGAAAGAAGTTGAACGAACCCACCACTGACCAGGCTAAGCCCCCGTCATCGGAGGTATATTTTCCCAAAGAATCCAAGGCTAGGAAGGTTAACTTGAACATTGACTTCGAAGGGGCATTATCAAAGTTGCATGTGAATGTTCCCCTAAAAGAAGAAATTAAGATCCTGTCTATCAAGGAACGCTTTGACACTTTCCTTCTAGGATTGGATGAACCCATGGACCCCCCTATTATGTTTCAGGATGATCACTTCAGGGTTCAATATGGTGAGAACACTCCCTTCTAAATGACTTTAACAATCAATAACAAAATCCTCAACAATTGCATGTTGATACAGGGGCATGTGCCAACATGATGTCACTTAAAGTCATGTAACAGGTGGGTTTGAAGGTCACACGGCCTTATAGAAATGTATGTGGATTTGAGTCTAAAGACATACCTACACATGGGGTAGTTGAGAATGTGGAAGTTTGCCTCAAAGAATATCTGGAGAAGATAGTCCACATCGATATTGTGGTAGTTGACATCCCAGATGTGTGGGGAATGTTGTTATCTAGTAAATTTGTTGCAATGTTGGGTGGAACCCTTGAGATGGACCTCATGTTTTTATAATTTCCTTTGAAAACTGGAACAATAGGCCATCTCCTCAATGTGCTAATAACTGGAGGCCATGTGCAAGATATTACTCATCCCACCAATAATGCCAAAGCATAAGATGAGATGATACAAACCCTTCAAAAGTACTCTCCAGAAAATATGCCCTTTGCAACAGAAGAGGATTTTGATCAAATCAAATGGCCCAAAAAAGAAGAATACCAACAACTCCTAGATGAATTCAAGAGAAAAGAGATTGGGATAGTGAAGATAGTAAAGAAAGTTGAAGATGATGTACAAATCTGCCCATCTCAACAGGAAGTCTTTATAGCAGAAGCCCACCCTCCTCCCTCAGCACAATACACCAAGGTTGTCCAAGGGATGACCAAACACAAAGTCAGAAAGTACAAGGAAGGAGACATGGTATGGATGTGAGATACCCAGAAAGGAGAGCCAACCAATGTAAAAGGAAGCGCTTAGTCATGGATTGGACCCTTCAGAGTTGGAATGGAATCAGTTGATGACTCATATTACTTGTCCACTTTGGAGGGAATAAGGCGCCCATTACCGATCAGCATGCACCTCCTCAAACCCCATCAACATGGGGGGACTTGACTTCATAGGTAAGTGTAGGTAAGTAGTCATTTTTGCATTTGTGTATTATACCATTTTCATTGCATGTTAGTTTTCTTTTATATTCACTTATTGATTTGTTTATTTCAGTCCATATATACATGTATGTATGATGGGGTGGCATTACCACCCCAATTTTGTTACTAATACTTCTATCGATATTGAGTAGGTTTGCAGGTTATGCCATAGATGTTGAGGTTCTCATGCACTCTACGGTGAGCTCATGTCCTTGATTTGGAGCCAGATGTTATCCCCACTTTCTAGGTATAACTAGGACATCATGTCTTGAGGCCCACAGGTCCTATACATGGAGTACCGAGAGTAGGATTGACCTGAGCATGGCCCTGGAGGGCCCAAATTTTCTTCATTCATCATCTTTTATCTTGTCAGCAACAACAACATCCATCACCATCGGCTTGGTCCTATATCAAAAGAGGTTCTTACTCCATGAGTTAATTGGTCCAGGTATCATGGTATGTGTCACCTTTGATCTATGAAACCTTTTAATATATGCATATGATTCCTTGTATCTCTAATAACTGCTTGGATCTTACATTAGCCCACTTGATCATGCTTGGGGAAATTGACAGGATGCCCTAGAAAGCCTGTGCCCATAGGTCTTGGTTTACCACTGAGGGGATTTCTGAAAATCCATCATCCACTCCCATCATAACACCATTGTTTCATCTTATCTCCCACTCATTTATCCCAATCCCCTTGTTCAGGAATTGGGTTTACCTATTTGCAGAATTGCACCTTATCTTGTGGGAAGAAGGCACTAAAGGCCCAGAAGGTAAAAGAAGTCCTAGGAATAAAACCTCGAGATGCTTCGCCCAGGGATCCTGGAGAAGGAAGTAAAAATCCTCTCAGCAAGAAACAAGAGGGACCTGGAAAATAACAAAACAAGACCTAGTCAGAGGATAGGGGGTCTCATCATGAGTCAGCCTATTAGGTCCATGGGTACCTAATGGTATGACATTGCCACCATCTGGTTACCACGCCAGGGCAGTGACCTTTGGTTCCATGACCAAGTGAAAGGGGGTCTCATCACGAGCCATCCTTCTCATCAATGTGAAAGTACTTGTGGGTAATGCTGTCAGCTCTGGTCACTATGCCAAGGAACTGTCCCTTGGTTAGTTCTTGAACAAAAAAGGAAAATAGAAGAATAAAAGAAGAATAAAAAGAATAAAGGCAAGAATGGGCTTGGAAAAAATGCATCCATGACAGGTACAACTCACCTTCTACAAAGGCACCCAGAGGTAACACTTATGCATCCTTGACCCTCACTGCACCCACATGTTTGGACAACCCCTGAAAACATCACCTCACTTACATGGATTGGATGAGATATTTTTGGAAACTTACCTTTTCTTGTGGACACTAGCCCAATAGGATGCCTTGTCCTTTTCTCCAATCTTGTATTGTAGGTTTTTGTAATGTCTTTGAGCTATTGACAGATATATTAGGGTTTTCATGCATATGTTTGATAATATTAATGATGAAATGTGATTGACATTTCCATGATCCCTGTGACTGATGAGACCATGGAGGGCATAGATTTTGATGTGTAGGACCATGCCTGACGTAGAGGTACCATTTGGACTGGTACACATGGGGAGATGACCATTTCGGACCTCCATGGGGCTGAAGATCCCACTAGATGGATGCTGAGACCACATCAAGGGGTAGAGATAGGATAGATCTTGATCAGGGGTTTTTCACCTGAGAGGAAGAGGATGTTCAACTAGAGGCACTCCGGCAAGACTAGACCTAGGGGGGATGACCGCTTTTCAGTGGAACACTAGCCTTGGAAGGCTTAAGACGTCCCAATCTTCACTATGACATCATCCAGCTTCATGGAAACTTTTGGAGCTAGACTAGGAAGAAGAGGCACGTGTGGCATGTTGTAGAGGCCCCTGGAGGGCTAACGTTTTGCTCCAGGATGTCCCATTTTCCCTAGAAAGGGCTAGCACCTCCCTTGAAGGGGATTTTATTCTCTTTTATTCTTAATTAGGGTTTTTACTTAGCATTTAATGTAAAAATAGTATGATTTTGACATTATAGCCTTGTCAGCCTTTTTATGACCTAAAACGTAAAATTAGGTCATTGATACAGTATATATTGAGGATTTTGATCCTCATTTTATCATTACAACTCACTCATTCATTAGTGAGGACTGAAATTTGTGCCCTATATTGTGTTATTGGCTGATTTAGTGATGTGCACCTGTTGAAGGAAGAGATTTTTGGCATTCTATGGTGTTTCTCTTGAAGGAAGGTGTTACAACTAGGGTTTTGCATGGTTAGTTTTTGATGAATTGTAAGTATTTTTCTGCAAAACATTTTAAATGAATGGTTGTAGTCTTATTTTATTGCATGTATTTATAATTTTCTGAATCAAAACCCTATGTGACAAGCACACAAGTAGGTCCTTGTCTCATTTCCCTTGATAAAGAAACTTTTATCCATTGAAGAAGAAGAAGAGAGCCTAGTCATAGCTACACTCATTTTTCTTCCTTCCTTTTGCTAGCCATACCTTTTTTACTTCAAGAGGAGGAAGATGTCCCAAGCCTAGGTCATCTACACCTAGGTACATTTTCTTTTAGGGTTTGACGAAAGAGCCTTTCCTTAGCAACACTCTCCCTCTTTAAGCCTTCTTGTCTTGACTTTGTTTTTCATTTGAGCTAGTCATTTTCCAAGAAGGAGGAGATAGCATGAGGCCTTGATTTAGCAATACCAGAGTGAGCCTCTCTCCCCTAGGGTTCTGATTTTGAATCCCTTCTTTAGCAACACTTCAAAACTTATCCCTCTAGTCCTTTAAATCTCACCCCCTTCAACTCTTACGTCCTTCACTATTGACTCCATTAAACCCTAAGGCACTGATCTAGAGTCCTCCAACGTTGAAGTGAATTTTATCACATTACTCTTAAATACCTTGAATTGAAACCCTAACTGCACTAACCCTAGCTCTATCTAACCCTACTAACCCTAAGTGTTGTTGCTACCTTATGTTATTTGTATCATTAATGCAACAACGTTTCACTTTATGAGAAATTGAATGGTAGTTAAAGGCATTGATTGAGTTAAGAAGTGATTTGTTACATTGATTGTTATATCGTTCTAGTATTTACTGGTGAAGTGACATTACTATTATTGCAATTTTGTAAACATTGACTTCATCAACATTTAATTTTAAATTGCTTGTTGAATATCAGATAGTCTTTAATATATATGAAGTACTAACCAAATCCTGCATATAGCAATTTATTGTTTCTTTTTTCTCAGGAAGGGATCCTATTTGGTTATCTTTATTGGCTATAAGTTGTACTATCTACTTTTGGTCGTGATCTGTGAAGGGGGAAACTTGTCATTGTTTGATTATCCTTTAGCCTCTTCAAAGCCCTAGGTCACCGAGGACATATCCCCTGGGCCTCACCTCCCTAAAGAGAAAGAACCATCCCATCGTGGTGACATTGGGTGGGATAGGTTCTTGTTACGCCAGTTTGGCTTTCTACTTTATATCTTTTCCTCCTAGCTACAAACTGTGCGATAACAGGTACTTCAGCCTTATATGGGTGTTCTAATGTTATTGCATCTTCGACATCTGGGTCTCTAGCATTAAATAGCTTTGATCTATTCTCCTTTTCTTCAATCAAGTGTGTGATCCTTCTGGTAATAAAATATTTTAACTCTTATTTCTTCTTCTCCAAAACTTCTTCCAATTCCTTTCTTATGGCCTAATCTCTTTCAATCCAAGGTTTTCCTAGTAACATGGTAAACGGGGCATTGTCCTCAATAAATTTAATAATATTGAAATATTCTTCTGTCAAAGTTCCATTGACATTCATAGATATTTGAGTGAGCTTTCCACATAGGTTTATATGTTTTCCTCTGAATAAACCTATTCCTCCTAGTGAAGGAGTCATAGTAGGCCTCCCTATAGCTTCCCAAGTTCTTTCTGTCATAATATTCACCTATGTTTCTTCATCCAGAACAAAGTCAATGTCGAAGTCTCCTATTCTTACTTCGATGCATTATTTTTCTTTGAAGATCTCTGATAAGTTAACATGTCGGTGGTCGTTCAAGGTTTCCTTTATCTAGAGTAATGCTTTCTCTGATTCTTGTTGGGGTTCTTCCATAGTCTCTAGATATTCCTTAGGGTTTTCTTGATTCAGATTCATTTTTTCAACTTTAGCAATCATTCTAGGGCAATCCAACACTTCATGGTCCATAGCCTTACAACAGAGGAAACTAGGTCTTCCACCAGAGCATTCCTTAGTCAGATGTCCCAGTCTTCTGCAACTGTAACAAAGGGTTAATCCTCTCTTCCTCTTAAATGATCCCCAACCTCTTCTATACTATGCACTAGTGTTTTCACCCAATTCGTCACTAGGTGAGCAAATTAAGAGTGCTTACATGCCCAGTTGGGCTCTGCTAGGCATGACAGCTATGAAAGGAAAGGTTAGAAAGAGAAACAACAAAGCTATTAACAAGATTTAAACTAAAACTAATAAAAACTATGAGCATATAAAACAAATGAAAAATAGAGACAAATGGACCAATATCACCAATGTATAAGCTGATCTGTTGATGAAATCCAAAGGCACAAAGAAGAAAGGGTACTTGGGTCCCTTCTTTCTCCAATGGAAGGCTCTTGAGGCCCTCAAAGCTTGCTCTCCTTTACAATGAAAAATATGAAAATGTGGATGAAAGAACTCCAAGATTATTCACTCAAGAGAGGGGTGAATAGCTCTATGAAATGCAGCTTGTAATGTTTATTGCCAAAGAATGGGTCCTTAGCAATCTCAGCAGCATAACAGTATGAAGAATTCCTTGAGAAAATGGTGGTC
>ML780373.1:1279606-1312524 GCA_009831015.1 Picea engelmannii | reverse complement strand
AATGCAGCTAAAAATTCAGAATTTAAAGTATGCTTATGATTGGGTGATAACTTATACATTACTTGGATATGTTCGGGTCTGAATGAGCCAGTGACCTCTCCTCGCTCGTTCAGTATGCTCCTCGTTGGAACGTCTACTTTGTCCAGTGCCCAAATAATCATGTCTGTATATGAAACCAGTCTTGGGCGTGTAGCAACTTTATGAAGACCCGTGCTGGCGATATTTCGGAGATAGTTTTCATCTTCATCATCTAAATATGAGAGTTCCCCTTCCATTTTATCTGAAATTGTAGCCCATGATTTAATATTGTGTACCACTCCAGCTGCAGTAGTATCTGAGATGATATCACTTTCTGGCTGTTCTTCGCCTTTCTTTGAAGCTTTTTTGGGCGCCATCACTATACGTTCACCAGCTCTGTGTTTAATACCCGAGTAGCGAGATTCCAAAATGAACCAGAATGCCAATGATGCAGCAACTCTAAGAAGAAGATGCGCTCTGTGTTTTCTTGGGTTCCTGTAGCAGAGAAGAATTCGACTTAGAGTAATGTAAATGTTTCAAAACGTTATTTCAAATATATGATAATATTTACGAAATCTTTTCATCTATTATGAAATAAATGCAAAGATATTCCCAATAAATGCTATTAATGCTCGTACCTGAGATTTTCCAATATTTTCGAATATATAAATATACATCTGCCGTATATATGTCATTTATTAAAAGTTTGATGTCTTAAACACAGTTTCTGAGGATAATTTATTATTATTAATCTTCACTTAAGTTTGAAAATGCTTTCATCGGGGTTTCGGGACTTTTGATGTGAAGAAAATGAGTCATTGTAAAACCCCGATCGCCGAAACTGCGATCAATTAATTTAGTTAACCATTTTATTATCTTAATTAATCCAGATTACCTTTTCGGAGTTTCATTAATCAAGAGTTCGGAAATCGGGAAATCGGGGATCGGGAGATCGGGACTTCTGATGATGTGAAACTTTCTATTCGCAGAATCGAAAATGGCGATTTCCCGATATAATTAGTTATTCTTAATCATACTTAGCAGTAATTAGATTATTGTTAAACCCTGTTTAAAAATTAATTATGATCGGGGATCGGGAAATCGGAGGAAACGATGTTAAGTTTATTTATTCTTTCAAAACTGCGAAACGTGATTTCCCAATATATTTAGTTTAAAGTCGAAACTCATTTTAAAACGATAATCAAGTTAAAGATGGATTAATCACGTATTAACGTATCGGGAAATCGGGGATCGGGGTTTCATGACTTTATATGCATTGAGATTTGTTATTACCAAATAGCGAACCCCGATATCCCGATATGGTTTTAAAATTGTTAAGTTCTATCATTACGGTTCGTTTTGAATATTATTCGGAACAATATTTGGAGCATTCATTGATTAAGTTTCAACCATTCTTTTTCCAAGAATAAACCTCAAGTGTATTTCGAATTCATTAGATCTGAAAAGCTTTGTTTTATAAAGATTTTAATAGTGCAAAGACTCCAGGATACCAAAAATTTTGTTCAGAAAGTAAAAATTTAAGTTCTGTTTCAACACTGGGGATGAATCTTCTCACGAAGTTGATTTGGCCTAAGAAAGACTGCATAGACTTCTTGGATGTAGGAGGGCAAAGTTTTGCAATAACTTGTGTCCTTTTGGGGTCGATAATGATCCCTTCGCTCGACACAATAAAGCCCAATAGTTTACCCTGTTCTTCTGCAAAGATGGATTTTTTAGGGTTCAAGGAGATGTCGTATTTACGACATCATTGTAGAACGACTCGTAAGTGAGCTAGATGATCGTTTTTGTTTTTAGAAAATACAGTCACATCATCCTAGTAAACTACAACAGACTGATTGATTAAGCCTCGGAAAGCGATGTCCATCGCTCTCTGGAAAGTGGCACCAACATTAATCAATCCAAAGGGCATTTTTCGATAAGCATAAGTGCCCCACGGGGTACAGAAGGTAGTATTAAGTTGGTCTGGTGGAGACATAAGGACTTGGTTGTACCTTGAGAAACCATCCAGCAAGTATATCCTCTCAGAACCAGATACCTGTTGAAGGATTTGTTCCGTGGGTGCGACAGGATAGTTGTCTTTATCAGATGCTCTATTAAGGTTTCGGAAATCGACACAGAGTCGAATTTCCCCACTTTTCTTCCGGACTCGGACAAGGTTAGAAACCCATTGAGTGTTCCTAATAGGGAAAATAATCTTAGCATTTAGGATCTTATTCAATTATTTTTGAACGATCGATTCCAGCTTAGGGTTCATTTTTCTCAATTTTTGTTGGAAGGGAAAGGTCCGGGGTTTCATAGGAATAACATGTTGTATGATGTTAGGGTCGAAAGTTTTAAGGTCATCATACATCCATGCAAAGACATCTTTAAATTCTTTAAATAATTTAATAAATGCATCTTTTTCTTGTTGAGAACACCCCAAGCCTAGGTTAATGCACTGCAGATTATCCTTTGTTCCTAAGTTTACTTTTTCATATGATAATGAGGAACTATTGGTTTTACAGTTGACTGTCTTTTCAAATTTATCTTCAAAATCATAAAACTTATCTAATCTAACTACATATTTGGATATTGAATTTACTATGTTCGATAAAGTTTGAGGAGTTTTTGTATCAGGTATTACTGTAAAATCGTGCAAATTGTCGTTGTGTGTGTGTTCATCTATCACCGCGCCTTGAAAGGTTTCTTCCATGTGCAGAAATTTAATGATCTGCTGGTCGTCGTCAAAGACTCTCCAGTTTGTAATGTTGTCGGGAACAGATGGCCGGAACAACAGCTCGACGGAAAATGCATCCGGAGACAAGCCTTCTGCAGGGAAGAGTTTAGAAGCTACGTTAGCTAATAGATCTACTTTAGAATTATTCAATCTAGGAATGGAATTTATATTGAAAGCAGAAAATTTATTCATTAAATTCCATACCTCTAACTGGTAGCTTTTCAGATGCGGAGACAGACAGTGGAAAGAATCTTTTACCTATCTAACTACTATTTCAGAGTCACCAAAGATGGTCAAATTTTGAATGTTCATATCCAGGGCTTTTCTGAGACCTTGCAGTAAAGCCTCATATTCTGCAGTATTATTAGTACATTCAAATTCCAACCTACATGCAATAAATGTTTTGTTGCCTGTCGGATCGATAATAACGCAGCCTGCGCCAGCTCCTTCTTTGGACTTAGACCGATCAAAATAAAGAGACCAAATTTGATTCCCATCGGGTACATGAGACTGTTGCGTAGAAGCTATTGGTTGGACATATGCTACAATCTTGGACTTGTTCTGGATTGGTGATAGGTGAAGCCTCAGCCATGAAATTTCCGAAGAAGGTGTCCATCCCTTGTACCTCGGGTGACTCAGCAGAAGGTGTAAATGGTTCGTTAGGATCGTTCAAATTTGTGACCGTGAACTTAAGGTAGCGTTCACGATTCACCTTTATCTTGTTGGGCTTGCCGTTCTCTAGAAGCCATAAATGAGACCAGTCTGTCGCGAAATATACGTGTAGCTGCTCCGACCAGTCCTTGCTTAAAAATAGACCATACACTTCTGGAATATCCACAGCAATTATATCAATAACTTGATGAACCTTAGGGTTAGATGATAATCTAATAAGCATTTTTTTTAGTTCTCCTATAACTTTAACATTTGTCCGATCAAGTTGTATGATTTTTAAAGTAGAGGGTTTGACTTCGGCATTAATATTTTGGCATACAGACCATGGCATCACGTTGGATGATTCCCCTAAGTCTACCATACAATTATGCACGTTTCTATTAAATATTTCAAAAGTTAATAAAAATGGAGGTAGGTTTTTGCGAGTACTAAGAGTGGTAGCTTGAGGCTTTTTACTCATAGTTTCTAAAGCTACTTTATCTACATTATTTACATTATTTACATTACTTACAAGAAGGCTTCCTTTGTCTTGAGGATCATGATTTTTTTTAGTGGAAGTCTTATGAAGAACTTTGTTTTGCACAACCTTGTTACCACTTGAATTACCATTTTTGCCATTCTTTGAAATATTTTGTAACATTTTTTGTAGCAAAAATGGAAATTTCAATCACTCATAAACATAAATGTTAGCTCTCAACTTTTTAATATCTTCAACTACATCATAATCTAAGTTGGGGTTCACATTACTCTATTTAGTCTCAGCTGATTGCTTTGGAGGCGAAGTTGTAGTGTTTTCGAAAAAAGGTTTGCTGGCTGTCTTACTCCTGGTATTATAGGGATGCACTGTCTCGAAGTTAGCTTGAAAGATGCTATCCGAGAAGTGTCCAAAAATTTTTGGAGAAGATTCCTCTTCTTGAACTATCTCTTGTTCAACTACCTCCTCAGGAATCTCAGGAGGCATCAAGTTATCTTGAGCTTCTAGAATTATTTGAAGGGCACATTGCAGACTTTCTAGATTAAGGCCTTCGGTGGTAGGACTAGGTCGGTTGGTAGGAAAAGGCTTCCGAAATGGGGGCTTGTAAGGTCCTTTGCTCGAGGAAGATTCTTCGGTCATCCTTTTTAAGTCTATAACTTTATTTGACAGTTTTTGAACAAATTTAGTTAAGCTTTCTAAATCTGAGCTTTCAGATTGTGTTTTACTTTGGGTGGGTCTGGGGAGGATTTCAATTTTATTTTTGGAAGAAGAACTAGACTCTGTTTCATTTCTAGAAGAGTCTTTAAGACTAAGTATGTCTTTTTCAATCTGGCTGGCCTCCTCGAAGGCTTCTAACAACGTGGCTTTCTTAGATCGTTTAACCCAAATAACTATACTTTGATGCAAAGCTTTAGTGTAGTATGCTATTACAAGATTCTCGGCGGGCATGGAATCCATAGGGATTCATTTTTTAAGTGTTAAGAATCTTTGATTAAAGTCTTTAACTTTTTATTTTGGGTTCATTCTTAAGCTAGAAAGGTCCATGACTAGGACTTCTGGAGGCTTACCGTCTCTGAACTTTTCCAAAAAGCATGACTCAAACTTTTCCCAAGACATGATGGTATGGGGTTGTTGGGCAAAGTACCATGTGGATGCATTGCCCTCGAAAGTATAGGGGAACAACCTACAGACAATGTCTTCATGTTCGACATTGTGGAGTCTTATGGCTAACATAAACTTTTTAATGTGATCTTCAGCTATCTGTTTCGAGTCAGGATCAAACTTGGGAAGCCATTTGTCTGGGTGTTTAGGTAAAGGATGTTGAGCTCCAGGTACAACTACGGCATCCTGATCAAGCCAAGGTCTAGTAGGGTTGTTCTGATTTTCCATTGGTGTAGTGGGTGTGTAAGGCTGAGAAGGGGAATTGCCTTCGTCAGAGGAATCTCCTCCAAAAGAGGAAGGAGATGATGGAGGTGGTGAAAAAGGTATCCTAGATCCTCCTGCACCAAGATTTAAGATTGGATCTGAAGGATTCAAAGTGAGGTTAGTGTCTCCTAATTGTTCTCTGTCTTTAGAGAAATCCAAGGGTTGACACCACAGATGGTTTGGTTGCCTCAAACAAGCTAAGGCACTATGTGCTTTTATAAAATATCGACGAACAATCTCTTGTATGTCACCACTTATAGGATTAGGGGTTGCTGGCTCAACTGTGATCCGTGGATCGTCGGTTGATGTGGTTGTTGTTTGAGGGGGAATATTATCGTTTGAATGGCTTCTAGTCACTATAGGTGAGCGATTAGGTGGTGGAGGGGTCTTGCGACCGCCTCGTGCCATTAATTAAATTCAGGCCCTCCTTCTAGCGCCATTTGTTGATGGGCGAAATTGACCGATCGTCAACTGGAAGAGTGGAACCGGTTCGGGGTTGTCTAATACCCCAAGCCATTTGGGATGAACCACCCTGACGGGTTTAGCGACTCCGTTAGCCGATCTAAGGTCCTAAGAAAAAAAACAAAAGAAAACTACTCTAAACTAAATATTCTAACTAAAAATAACTTTTAAAACAAACTAAACTAATCTAACTAAATGGAAATAAAACAAACTAATTAACTAATCTAACTATTCTATATATATATACAATCTACTATCTAATACTATACTAACTCTAAGAAATCAAACATCTAACTATGAACTGAAATAAATCTTATTCAAAAAATGTACAATATTAACAATTTACAGATTTGAATGAAAACCTGAAAAACTCATTTGTATTCTGCTCTAAGATAGAGAGCGATATTTTTTGTTGATTTTATAATTTTATGAAAAAGAAATAAAACAAAAACCAACTAAACTAAACAACTAATATACTAACTTTAACTACAAATCTAAACTACACATATATCTAACTAAACTACTTAAATTATACTAACAAACTACCTATTAAATACTGAAAAATAAACTGACCTGAAGGAACACTCCAGGTTCGTCCTGCGTGTAATGATTGTCTTAGCTGATTGGAGGGAGGAAACCCCCACTGAATTATCTAGGAGCTTCTCGTAAACAAAAGTTGCAGTGCTCTTCAAATATGATTACAGGACAAACAAGACATAAAAATTACAACAATCTTATGATTTATAAATCTTCACAGTTAGATAAACTTGTATGCAAAGATCTATACTAAATGATTCAATTAATGAAGAAGAGAAATCTGTGATTCATTAACTGAAACAAAGTAATTGTTGTATTTTTAAGTAATGAAAGAAATCAGATATGGATAACACATTAATTAAATCATATCATTCTGCATTAGATTATGATAGCTAAAGTAGTCACTAATCAACTGCAAACGACATGCATAAACTTGAAACAAAAGATTGATATATTGAAAGTGAAAGCTGTAGCAATAACATCAAATCTTGTCTCAGTTTGTATTAGAAATCCATAGCCTAGTTCTCCCAAAAGTGAGGATTCTCCTTATTACAAAAAATAATAAGTATTTAAAGACCTTCCACAGGGTAAACCATCCCTGTGGAAGTTATGAAAACTGTTTATATAAAATCTGGGAAAATATCCCAAGTCTGATTAAACAAGGAACCTAAAATAAAAACTAAATCACACAAAGATCCCCTAGATTGTCCAGCATGCCCAATGCAATTCAGATGTACCTGAAAGGAGTCAGAAATGGACAAGTTAGGAGGATATTTTGTTGATAAAAATGATAAAAAATCTAATTCTATAGACTAGCTACGGAATCTTGCGATTCTGTAGCTGGTCTAAATCAAACACAGAATCAACATTAAAATCAATTAAAATCTTTGAAAATACATTCAAACTATCAAAATATATTTTATTGCTAAAAAGCCTCATTCAAGTCAACACTTGCATGTAAATTGAAAACACTAAATCGTATTCAACCCAATGATAACAGAGATGAGTACGCCCTGTTCAATTCGTTGCCAATTCGGGTATACAAAATCGTATCAAATAGTAATGAAATTGTTTCATATCAAATTGAAATCGATACAATTAAACAAATCATAGGTAATCATTTATGTTGCCTTATCAACAGGAAACACGATCGAATCCATACAAAAACAACAAGATCATTTTCAATTCAATGTAACTATATTAACATAAGCCAACGATCCATGCAATTAACGAATCAAATCAAAACTGGTGTGTAAATGAAATCATAACAGGATCAATCAGTTGATAACAATGTGTGTAAGAGTTGTCCAATCGTTTGTTATTGCTAATTGGGGCAGACAAAATCGATTGATATTCAACAAAAATATTACTAGAATTTATTTCAAAACGAACTATTGACCGAATTTGACAGAGATAACATATGCCAATGTGGGTTTAACCAACTTGTTTTGAACATTAAAATCAAACAGAGTAGTATTAAGTCTATTTTTGATATGAATCCCACTCATAACATCAATCGTACTAACTGAAGATACACAACAATCCAATCAAGACAAGAGCAAATCGAATAGTTGGAGTTTAACATAGTCATTGTAAATCAAAACCGTTCCATGATTCGGGCATAGATATCTTTTGCACAGGCTTAAATGAGAATATCATTTCCATACAAAACAGAGTCGTTCTTTCCAAATCAGAGTCGATCAGAATTGTATTCCTGATTTAGAAGATTACATCACATCGATTCAAACTCACGAAGTCATTCCAAAATCACAGCATACAAACTAAATCAGAGTGAATATAATTCAACCATAACGAAAACATGCCAAATCAAAACATGATCGTGCTCTAATTTTAGCATGAAAGTCCTCTATACAGGTCAAACAAAATCCAAGTAAACACCATTGATCACACAACTACAGACAAATGAATCAAAACCAATGAAAACCAAACCATTGCTAAACTGGGCACGACCAAATCATTTAACCAAATCATAACCTCGTTTAATTTTAGCAACACGAAAGCAATGTACAGGATGAACAACATAACCGTTTTTGATATGGCCATAGCAGAGTCATTTCGAACAATAGACAGAGCTATTTGCAAACCAAACTCGAATCATTATATTAATGCTAGCAATTCACAAAACGAAATTGATACCTAAATTCATACCTGGATGATGAGTAGACAGCTTGATCATGACATTTTGGAATTGATGATGGCTGTAGCTGATTCAACATTCCTAAAAACAATGGAACCAGTGGTTTTCTGCTTCCTATCATTTGCTTGAAGCTTGTCCCTGTGTCTTGTCAATACTGTAACTTGGTTTTCCAACGCTTTGATTTTAGATTGAAGTAAGGGAGCGTCTATATAGTATCGTTCCAACTATACATCACATTGGTCACATGACGACTGTCGAGGATTTGAAAATGCAGGTGAGGGTTTGGTTAAATTTCTGAGGGTTTCATTAGGTAGCTTGATCCTAGGGTAGCTAGGATTGTTCCTTAGGGAAGGGGGTAGATTAGAAACGAAGTCATAGGGTGGCTCGAAGCATAGACCTTGGGAGTAAGCGTACTCACTAGCTAGGAAGCGTTCAATGTCAGAGTCAGAATCCTCACTAAGGACTATGGGCTTCTACTCAGCAATAGGTTTAGGATTATTCCTATCTAGTCTCGATATAAGTTGAGCATTCTTTTTACCTTTTCCATCAACAATAGGGTTTCCCTTGACCTTTTTTCTCACAGGAATTTTTATAGCCTCAACCTTCTCAGTTATAACGTCGGGTAAGTCAATATCAGGGCCGACCAAGGGTTTAGGAGAGGGTAGTAGGACATGGAAGGGCACGGGTAGCCTGACCTTGGTTTCACTAACCATAGGCTTGTCAACTTAGACGGGCCCTGCATCAGCAAAACCATTTCAAGAGATAAAAGCTTGCTAGCTATCATCGTGAAGATTTAGGTGATGAACAACAATGAGTCTGATTAGGCCATGGTGGAACAAGCTACTATTGGCCTTTTCTCTTTTAAACCTCTTAGCCATTTTATAAAGGCTTCGCTGGAAATAAAAAGGCATATTCAATGGATACCCCATAAAATTCATTAACAGTCGAAGATGATAAAGAAAAACTAGTCCATATTGACCCTCACAGGTCACAAATTGTTTAACCACCATCAAAAGATCATGCCATCTTGGTTCAAGCGAGGAAATGGGCATACCTCAGTCACAGGATGTGACCTTTCATGAGACGAACAATAGTGGCCATGGCACCTCCTCCACTTTAGAGTTTTTGAACCATCACTGGCCCGTGGCTAATAACCCAGTGGCAGAGCTAATGAACTCCTCATTCAGCTCAAGATGAATGTTGCCTACTTTGGCCCTACAACCATCAAAAGTCAGTGTGAACTGCTTTGCAACAAATAGATTAAAACCCTCAAACCTCTGCACGAACTTGAGCCAATCGTTATCCTCTAAGTATTTCCGAGCATTATCAAACAGTAGCAAGGCTTGGCTACCGTTCGGCTCAATTCACACCACTGGTGACATAAGGGAGAGCACACAATGAACAAGCTAAGGTTTGAATGCAGCATACACAGGAACAAAATGCCCGAAGGCTTACCCGATCTAACAGAGGTGCAACAGGGATAGGAACAACAATTAATGACATCGTGCGAAGGTGGTGGAGCTATTTTCTAGCCATGCATAATAGTCATTACCAATGGTACAACTGTCGATGCTTTCAACTATACAAATCCCAACGCACGTGTGTTATTCCATTTAAATCAATCAATTGAAACCTTTGGTAAGTGGATATACCATGCGCACAAGCCATAGCTATAGTCTCAAAACCAAACAAATAAATCAAAATCAATACCAAGTGTTTAACCATGCAACATGCGATTCACACCAAGGTCTTAAACCATAATACCAATGCTTCTTCATATAATCAACATGCCAATGGTTTTGAAAACACGAACATAGGTGTCATATTAAAAGATATATATCAAGGATTTAACCATAATACCTATGTATTTTTATAAAACCAATGGTCAAATAGATCAAATTAAAGAACATATAAATCCAATTACCAATGCATCACAACCTCAATTACTCATGAAACGAAAATACATAATCATTCAAAGAATGTCCAATGAGTACATATCAAAAAGTTTTTGCCAACTACATAATGATAAGTAACATGTAAACGTAATGGGCATGTCGACAAGAAGGATAATGACAGTTCAATAATGATTAATGCAACTTCGAAAGATCAAGTTTTCACGCTTACAGTCGTGAAAACAAAAACGAAGGTAAGTGTACAAATATCGCAAAAATAAAAGCATCGTTTATTTGAGAATTGCGATGAAAAATTAATGTTTTCAAAACATTGGTGTAGGCAGCTTGTAAGACAGTAAAAATAATGTGAATTGGCTGCCAACACATTGATGACAAAGGGGGAGAGAATTATCAGATGCAGAGGATAGAGACATGGTTCCAGGGGGAGCATGAGCGATATAACTTCAGTATTGCATGACATGATTTTAGTATTACATCAGAGTGTTGCTATCAATGCCAAAGGGGGAGATTATTTATTAAGGTTGGTTGTCATTGATGTCAACCCTTGAAGAAAGTCTAGTAGCACAAAGGTTTGGGTAATGGACCCAAGTTTGTTTGATGGATAACAGTATGATTTTTGATATATCTTTAGGTAATGCGATTCTATATGGATAGTAAATGTCATTCCATTTCCAGTGGTATGTGGAATGTCACATCAGTTCTCATGGTTAGAGAGTTATGGCCATGTGAAGTTGGAGAACCCTCATGTGTCATCTAGAAACCCCAAAAGGTCAAAGCAGTCAAAGTGGTTTAAGAGATTTTTAGAAGGTAAATAATAAAGTGAAGTGATGAGTGTACTATAATTCAAAGTGAATACACAATAAATTATTTAAATAATAAATTTAATGGAGAAATTACTAAGTTGACAAGTGGTTAGAAGTGGGTTATCCCTAAAATAAGAAAAGTGGTTTAAGATGGTTAGAAGGTAACCCCTTGAAGTAAAGTGAAGTGATGAGTGTACTATAAGTCAAAGTGGATACAAAATAAATTATTTAAATAATAAATTTAATGGATAAATTACTAATTGGACAAGTGGTTAGAAGTTAGTTAACCCTAAAATAAACAAAGTGGGTTAAGATGGTTAAAAGGTAACCCCTTGAGGAATCGACATGAAAGTATAAATAAGAGGAAATTCTCTCTCATTTTAATTACACTTGAGAATATTGATTATATACATGTGACTGAGGTAACCAAAGGATATCTAAGCCAAATTTTAGAGAGAATGTGAAGTAAAGAAGGCCGAAATTCAAGGAAGGATAAATTCTTTTGATGATGCTTTCTAAGGTATGTTATTTACAGGTCATCTCACCATTTTCACAATAAATATTTTTCTAGAATGATTCAGACTGTGAAATTGAGAAGTCGTTGAGAAAACATATCCAAATAGTTGTGGTACAAATTTCAGCTTGTGGGTCGTTGTATTTTTGGAGTTACACTTCGTGGAAAATAGGGTTTGTGGCTAGTCTCGAAACTAGTCTAAAAAAGGTGTTTCGGGTAAAAATGTCATAACTTCTTCATAACGGATCCAAATTAAGTAAAAAAAAATGTGTTGGTTAGAGTACAAGTGGTAGCATTCTGTGTAAAATTTTCAGATCCATACAACAAATATTCCATGCGGGGGACGCTATACAAGTTCCCTCTCTAGAATAATCTATAATTCAACAAGGTATGCCATTTTTGCTATAAATCCTTTTCTGAGAGGTTCCAAGTAGTGATTGTTGGATTACTGAGGGGGGGGGGGTGTGAATCAGTAGTAAAGGAATTTAATCCTTTTTAACCATATAATCCAAGTGTTATATCAATGTAGCATTATCATCCAATAACTGCATAGTAAATATGAAATGAACAATCATGCACATACACAATACACCAATGTTTTACGTGGAAACCCAAAGAGAGAGAAAACCAAGGAATGTGTTTTCTTATATGTATTGAAGAATTTCATTCATTGGAAGCACCAAATTCCTTTTTTCCAGCTGCAACTACAAGGAGGGTCCAACCCCCTTATTTCTCAGGCTACAACCTGAGGGAAGCTCCAACTCCCCTATTCTCTGGCTACAACCAAAAGGAGGCTACAACCCCCTATGTTCTTCGACTACAATTGAAAGGTGAATACAACCACCTGTCCTTGCCCCTTCCAACTACCCTGAAGTAGAAGTAGAATGATGGAACCACTATCAAACTATCACTGTGAGATATAATGATGTAAACCTGTACCAATAAGCCTGAACCATGCATCAACGATGCATCAACCTGTACCTAAACTTGTAATCAACCTATAGCATAAAAACATGCATCAACCATGCACCAAGTATGTACCAATCATGTGTCAACTACTCATCAACTATGACTCATCAAAATGTACCAACACCATCAACTATACACCTCATGTATGTGCCAACTCATCAACTATTTGTCTTAATCATGTACCCAACATCTACCTTAACCAAAATACCTCATCAATTTCATCATCAAAATATGATTTTTAACTCTGTAATAGACCTGGTGTATATGATCACATACCTGCAAACCTTCCTTAACTTTAACAACAAGAGACTAGCATTTTCATCAAACTTTTCTTTAGTCTCACATGACTAGTTTGGGATTAGTCAACAACCCTAACTTGAAATAATCATAACTATGTACCTGTAATGAATAAATATATGAAAATAGTACACAATGTTCTTCAGTTTGTTTTAAGCAATTCCAACAGGTGTCACTACTTGGAACCTCTTAGAAAAGGAGTTATAGAAAAAATGGCATACCTTCCTAAATTTTGGCTTATTCTAGAGAGAGACCTTGTAGAGCGTACCCCACACGTAATATTTGTTGAATGGATCTGAAAATATTACACAGAATACTATAGACTTTACTCTAACCAACACATTTTGTCTTACTGAATTTGGATCTGTTATGAAGAATTTATGATGTTTTTACCCGAAACACATGTTTAAGACTAGTTTCAGGACTAGCCACAAACCCTATATTCCACGTAGTGTAAGTCGAAAAATAAAAAAATCCACAACCTATTTGTTTTACCACAGATACCTGGATATGTTTCCTCAATGTCTTATCAATTTCACGGTCTGAATCACTCTAGAAAAAAAGTTATTGTGAAAATGGTGAGATGACCTGTAAATAACATACCTTAGAAAGCATCATCAAAAGAATTTATCCTCCCTTGAATTCCGACCTTATTTTCTTCACCTTCCCTCTGAAATTCAGCTTAGATATCCTTTGGTTACCTTAGTCACATATAGATATTCAATATGCTCAAGTGTGATATAAAATGAGAGAGCATTGTCTCTTATTTATATTCTCCAAATATCTTTCTTAGAAGCATCTTCTAGGTCACTTAACCAATTTATAGGTCACTTAACCTATTTTTGTCAATTTTAGGGTTAACCACTTTCCATAATTAGAAATTTCTCCATTACTTTATCATTTAAATATTCCTCCTTGACTTTGTCAGCTCACTTTATCATTTAAATAATCTTCTTTGATTTTGTCACTTCACTTTATTATTTAAATAATCCTTCTTGACTTTGTCACTTTACTTTATCATTTAAATAATAATTTCTTCTTTGCAAGCTCTTTGACTTCTTTGACCTTTTGGGGATTCAAGCCAACATATGAGGGTCATCCAACTTCATAAGGCCATAAATCTCAAACCGTGAGGAGTTATGTGACGTTCCACATACCACCAGAAATGGCATGACATGCACTATCCATATAGAATAGTTTTACCTTCAAATATATTAAAACTCATACCATTATATATGAAACAACCTTGGGTCCAATACCCAAACATTTTTGGTACCATAATTCGCTGCCAGAATTTCTTCAATGGTTGACATCAATGACAACCAACCTTAATCAACAATCTCCCCCTTTGGAATTGATGGCAACACTCTAATGCAATACTGAAATCATTTCATGCAATACTAAAGTCATATCACTTATGCTCCCCCTGGAACCATGCCTCTATCCTCTGCATATCTGTGACCATTTCTCCCCCTGGAATCATGCCTCTATCCTCTATATCTGATAAATCTCTCCCCCTTTGTCATCAATGGAAAAGGTATCTTTCCATCCTGGGTTGCTCCCCCTAACTGAACTATCCTCTTTATGGTGCTTCCTCATGTACATCTAAGACATATAAGATAAGCATTAATTTTGGAGTAGAAATAACTCCGAGTCTCTGGTGAAGATATTCATAGTATTCCCGTGGAAGTTATTTTGTAAAGATGTCTCCCACTTGTTCTTTTGTGCCCACATACTCAACTATGATGTTATTTTATGCAACCTGTTCCCGTAGAAAGTGATACTTGAGTGGAATGTGATTTGTCTTGGAGTGCATCACCAGGTTATTTGAGATACTTATGGTTCTTGTATTATCACAATAGATTGGAATGGGCTTATCATACTCAACCTGTATATCTGTCACAGTTTGCTTCATCCAAAGAACCTATGTACAACATGTTGTTGCTCCAATATACTCTGCCTCGACTATAGATAGAGATATTGATGATTGTTTCTTGCTTAGCCATGATACTAAAAACACACCCAAGTAGAACGCTCCTCCACTGGTGCTTTGTCGGTCATCAATACAACCTGCCCAATCTGCATATGTGTAGGCAATAAGAGATAGATCCTTTCTTCTTGGATACCACAATCCAAACTCTTATGTTCCTTTGAGATATTTGAAAATCCTCTTCATTGCTAACACATGTGATTCCTTTGATTCTCCTTGAAATCGTGCCACCTGTCCAACTTCATGCATTACATCTAGTCTGGATGTTGTCACATATAGTAGTCTACCAATCATTGACTTCTATTTCCTTTGATCTGTAGACTTTGAATCATCATCTTTGCTTAACTTGCAATTGGTTTGCATGGGAGTGATAATTGGTTTGCAATATTCCATTCCGAGCCTCTTTATCATTTCTCTGTTATACTTGGTTTGAGAAATAAAAATTCCTTGGTTGTTTTGACGTATCTGAAGTCCCAGAAAGAAGGATAGTTCTCCAAGTAATGACATTTCAAATTCATTATGCACATCCTTTGAAAATTTTTGGCTTAACCTGTCATCATCACTACCAAAAATAATATCATCAACATCAAATTCAATTAATAAAATACTATCTTGACTTACCTTGATGTAGAGGTTGTTATCTGCACTTCCTTTTCTGAACCCTGGCTACTGTAGATATTTATCCAGTCTAGAGTACCATGCTCTAGGAGCCTGTTTTAGACCATACAGGGCCTTCTTTAATTTACATACATAATTTGCGTTCTCTAACAACTGAAATCCTTTTGGTTGTTCAATGTAGACTTCTTCAAGTTCCCCATTCAGAAAAGATGATTTTATGTCCATCTGATACACTTTAATATTTTTGGAGCATGCATAAGCTAAAAGAAATCAGATTGCTTCCATTCTGGCAACTGGGAAAAATTTCTCTTCAAAGTCGATTCCTTCAACCTGTGCATATCCTTTACATACCAATATAGCTTTGTTCCTTGTAACCTATCCATCTTCATTCAATTTATTCCTGTATACCCACTTTGTGCCGATCACATTCTTATCCTTTGGTCTTGGAACCAATTCCCAAGTGTCATTTTTCTCTATTTGATCCAATTCTTCATCCATGGACTTGTTCCAAAATTCATCCTTGTTGGCCTCTTCAAAATAGGTTGGTTCAATTATAGATGTGAGTGCTAGGTGTGTTTGTTCTGGTGAATGGATGCTTCTTCTAGTCTCAACTCCCACATATTTGTTTCCAATAATCTGATATGGAGGATGATTCTTCTGTACTTGTCTGCTAGGTATTTTTGGAGTTACTTTCTCTTTTGTTTCTGTCGGATCCTCTTCATATTCCTCTTCTTTTTCAACTTTTGTTCTTCTTCGTAAAGTTTTTCAATTGATTCATTTTCTTCTTCCTTTAATTATTGTCTACTTGTTTCGTCAATTTTTACATTGATTCTTTCCGCCACTTTGTTCAATATCAAGTGGTAACACTTGTATGCTTTTCTTGTACTTGAGTAACTAACAAGTGCTCCTTTGTCCACACGAGAGTCAAACTTTCCCATTCTACCATCTTCTCTTTTGTTGTAGCATTTGCTTCCAAAAACTTTGAAGTGATTTACATTTGTTGTTCTTCCTTTCCATAGCTCGTAAGGATTTTTTTCAGTGTTTTTTTTTAGCATTACTCTGTTTTGAATGTGAATTGTTGTATGCACTACTTGTGTCCAAAAAATGTCTATCAATTTTGAATCCATTAGCATTGTTCGAGCCATTTCCTGTACTATCCTATTCTTTCTTTCAACAACTCCATTCTATTGAGGTGTCCTAGAAATGAAGAATTGCCTTTTTATTCCATGACTGTTGCAGTATTCCATAAATTCCTTTGAAGTGAACTCTCCTCCATTATCAGATCTCAAGCATTCGATTTTTGAATCCATTTCATTTTTAGCCATTTCCTTGTAGATCTTGAAGTTTTCAAAATCTTCTGACTTATTCTTGAGAAAGCAAACTACGGTCATTCTTGTATAATCATCAACTAATAACATAAAGTATTTCTCACCTTTTAAGACCTTTGTTGTAGTTGGTCCAACTAGATTAGTATGCACAATTTCCAGTGGGCTTGTCTTTGAATATTCCTTTGATTTGACCCTGGTCTTTGTTTGCTTTCCTTTTTGACAATGCTTGCATAAAGTGTTGAATGATTTCGTGATCTGGGGAATTTATCTGATTACTTCTCTTTTACTAACTTTGAAAAGGTTATCAAAATGTATGTGACCCATTCTTCTATGCGATAGCCAACTTTCATCTTCATTTCCTAGACAACACTTTTCATTTCCAATTTCACTTAACACATATATGTTGCTTGAAGTTCTCGCAACTGTAGCAATCTATTTTCCTGAACCTTCTTTTCTTATCTAGCACTTTTGTGAATCAAAAGTAACATTATGACCTTGGTCACACAATTGAATCACACTTAGAAGATTATATTTCATATCTTCTACTAGTAGAACATTTTTTTCTTTTGTATTGTTGTTCCCAATTCTGACAGTGCCTTTTCCAATGATTTTGGCTGAATCATCATTTTCGAAGGAGACTGATCCATCTCTTTCCTTTCGTAATGTAGGAAACTTGTCTCTATCACATGTCATGTGTTTTGAACACCCACTGTCAACATACCAACCACGTTTCTTCTGCTTAGCTTGTAGAGCGAGTGTGCATTCCTCGTTGCTATACTAATCTTGTTTTATTATCCATGTCCATTTATGAGGTTCTTGTTTGTGACTCTGTTGAGGTTCTTTAGGAGGGACTGTCATTCTGCAATCTTTGGCCATGTGTCCAAAATTGTTACATTTGTAACGTTCCACTTCAATGCTCATAGATTCAAACTTGTTGTAACTTCTTCTCTATGTTTCACTAGACCTTCTTGGATAACCCCTTTGTGTATGCAATTAATAGTTGTTTTTGTTCCTGTTGTTATCTCTGAAATTCACATCTTTATGTCCAAAATTATTACATGCATAACATAAACCAAAAAACATAGTTTGATACCTGGGAGTTGAATATATTTTGAAAGGAGGTACTGTTATGAATTCTTCTTCTTCCTGAGGCCTATCTGTCATTTGTTGATTCTGAAATCTGAATCTCTTTCGATGGAGGAGTGTCTCTATAATCTTCCTTGTAGATCTTCCTACCCCCCTTGATTGTTTCTGCAAAGATTTTTGGATATGTTTCTTGCTCTGTTGTTTTGGAGCTTGATCATTTTTCTGTATGATTGTATCCTAGTCTAGACTTGTTATGATGAGATTTTTTACTACTGATAATGTCATCCAAAACTTTTGAGATGTTCTGCATATTTTTCTTTTGAATATCCTTTATTAATGTGACAATCTTTGCTTCCAAATTTCCAATGATCTTGTCTTTTTCTTCTAGTTATTATTTGAGTGCTTCTTCAATTCTTTTATCTTCTTCTATTTGAACCTTCAAATTTGTGATCATTTGTTCTAGTTCTTGAGTGTCGTCTTTCTTGTCTAGTTCTGCTTATAGTTTCTTGCTTTTCTTCTTTTCTCTTATGATAACTTCTATGGCACACATTAATTCCTCTCGGTAGTCAACTTCTGCCTCTTCAATTTCTCCTTCGACTTCTTCATATTCTTCTTTGGAGTCTTCTTTATAAGAGTCTTCTACTACCATGAATAGAACTCTTTCCATCTCACTGTCATCGACTTCATCTTCATCTGATGATGAGATGTCTTCTTTGGTGCATAAGCTTTTCTTGAAAACTTTCTTTGTGGTTATTTTTCCTTTATATGTTTGTTTTCCTTTTGAGTAACCTTCATCATTTCTCTTTTTTCTTATAAGGATATTTGTTAGCAAAATGACCAATACCATCACAATTAAAACAAAGTAAATGAATATTACCTCTATACCTACCGTTGGTTCCCTTGTTCAGTCTTTTGACAAAGTTGGCCACTTCTTCATCATCTTCTGAGACGTCATTGTTGCTGCTATGTTCTTATTTTTGTCTTCCCTTTTGCTTTGACTTTTTGGATGCTTTGAAGGCTGCTTCTTTTATATCAGGATTTTCTTGTTCAATTTTCATTTCATATGCTTGAATATTCCATGTAATTCATCCATGCTTATTGATTTTAGATCAGATCTTTCTTCTAGTGTTGATATCTTAGGGTCAAATCTCATAGGAAGAGATCTTAGTACTTTTTGAACAATTACAAATTCTTTGATTTCTTCTCACAATCCTATTATTGCATTTACTATTTCATCAACTCGTAAAAAGTAAGATGCAATATTATCATCTTCCTTCTGTAAGTTTTAAACCTGTGAAGTAAAGCAATGCATATAGATTCTTAAGCAAAACAAAAATTAATCAATGGCTCATTCACATAGTACACAAAGATTTATACTGGAAACCCTCCACCGGGAAAACCTTTCTTATATTCATTATCAGGAATTTCACCATTCACCATATAATATATACAATGTTTTTAGGTATTCTGTAGATACCAAAACCCTAATCCCTTAATCCAAGATTAATTTAGTTAACCACTAAAAATAGCAAAATCTGCTAAAAGTAGCAATAAAAAATATATACTACTAGAGAGATCGTCAGACACAATTGTCATATCTGATGCACCCACACACACACATGCAAAGAATATAACACATACCCAAAATTCTCCCACTTGTTGTTTTCTTTGCATCCAAGGGTCTAGGGGATTATATAGTCAACAATCTAGGGCAGCAATGTCCATTGTTACTCTACACCAAGTGAACTTTTCTGTGCTCATGGACTTTGTCAATGAATCTACAACATTCTTCAAAGTGTCAACATTTTCTAGAAACACCTTCTTTTCCTCAACCATGTCTCTCACAAAGTGATACTGAACATCAATATACTTCGTCTTCGAATGATAAGATGGGTTTTTTTCCAAGAAGATTTCACTCTGTTACAATCTAATCTCACTGCTTGTTGTACAAACCCAATACCCAAACACAATCTTTGTAACCATACTGCTTCCTTTCTTGCATGAGTGGTTTCCATGTATTTAGCTTTTGTAGTTGAGAGTGCCACTACAACCTATCTTTGCCTCATCCAAATGATTTCTCCTCCAAATAGGTTAAACACATACCCACTTGTAGATCTTCTGCGATCCAGATCTCCATCCCAGTATGCATCAACAAAGCCATGTATGTCCACCACTCTATCCAATCCTGGTCTTCCTTGGTAGCACAATCCATAACTAGTAGTTCCACGAAGATACCTGAAGACCCTCTTTACTGCTGTCCAATGCTCCTTTCCTGGTTTTGACATATACCTGCTCAAAAATCCCACTGCATGTGCAATGTCCGGTCTAGTAAATACCATTTCATATATCAAATTGCCAACTGCACTGGCATACAGAACATGGGACATGTCTTCTTCTTCTTCCTGTGTCTTGGGACATTGATCTGCATATAACTTTACACTTATATGAATAGGAACCTTGACCGATTTACTTCCATGGATATTAAATCTCTGCAATATCGTCTCAACATATTTTCTCTGATTCAACCAGAGTTTCCTTTTTGAACGATCTCTTTTAATCTCCATTCCTAGAATGAAGTTAGCAGCACCGAGATCCTTCATGTCAAATTTGGAGGATAGCTGCGATTTCACCTCCTTGATAACATTCATGTTATTTCCTACCAATATCATGTCAACAACATACAACACTACATAAATGAAGTGTTTACCAACCTGCTTGGAATATACACACTGATCAACCCTCCTTACAAATCCCAATCCAAGGATGTATGTGTCAAAATTTTGGTACCACATCCTAGGTGATTGCTTCAGACCATATAGTGACTTATTTACCTTACAGACCAATTATTTCTTTCCCTTCACTACAAATCCTTCTGGCTGCTTCATGTAGATTTCTTCTTCCAGATCCCCATGTAGGAATGTTGTCTTCACATCCATCTGTTCCACTTCAAGATCAAAAGCAGTAGCGATAGATAAAATAAATCTAATAGAAGTTAACTTAGCAACAAGAACAAAAATCTCACCAAAGTCAATTCCCTCTACCTACGAATAACCTTTTTCTACTAACCGAGCTTTTTATTTCTCCACTTTACCTTGTGCATTAAAATTCTTCTTAAAAAACCATTTTCTACCAATAGATTTTCTTCCAGCTGACAACTCAACTATATCCCATGCCTCATTCTTATCCAAGGAATCCATTTCTTCAACCATGGCCCTCTTCCAGAGTTTACTATCCTCTGAATTCACTGCTTCCCTGACAGTTCTCAGATCATCATCATTAATAGATAAAGAAAAATTGGAACAAAAATCAGGTGGACTATACCTTTCTGGTTGCCTTTTATCTCTCATTGATCTCCTCAATACTGGGGTATGAGGTTCTTCTTCTTCTTATTCTTCTGCTTCCTCTTCTTCAGATGATTCAAATTTTGCATCATCCAACTCAAGCTCTATTTTCTCAGGTTCATCTTGCATTGGTAGGAATTCCTGTTTGGACACATCTTTTACCTCTCTAAAAACAACATCTCGACTGTAAACAGTCTTCTTGGTTTCTGGGTTCCAAAGCTTATAACCTTTCACACCATCTCTATAACCAATAAAGATACACTTTTCAACCTTTTTATCCAACTTAATCCTATTTTCCTTTGGAACATGTACATAAGCATCACAACCAAACACTCTAAGATGTTGAAGAGAGGGTTTCTTTCCAGACCATACCTTGTGTGGAGTTTTATCATCCAACACTGATGAAGGTGATCGATTGACTAGGTAACATGTTGTACCCACTGCCTCTGACCATAATTCTTGTCCTAACCCGGCACCGCTGAGCATGCTCCTTGCTTTTTCCATTAGTGTTTTGTTCATCCTTTCTGCAACTCCATTTTGTTGAGGAGTGTATGGAGTTGTCTTCTTCCTTGCTATACCACACTTCTTACAAAATTATTCGAATTCATTTCCGCAGAATTCTCCACCATTATCTGTTCTCAATACCTTTATTTTCTTCTCTGTCTAATTTTCTACCAGAGACTTAAAATCTTTAAATTTATCAAATACCTCAGATTTCTTTCTAAGAAAATAAATCCATGTGTTCCTTGAAAAATCATGTATGAATGAAACATAATACACAGATTTACCTAGTGATGGAATAGACACAGGTCCAAACACATCACTGTGTATCAATTCTAAGATCCCCTTTTCTCTTGTAGCACCAGATGGGAATCTTACTCGATTATGTTTACCATATATGCAATGTTCACAGAAATCAAAATCCAGAGTGCAATTAGACATACCTTCAACCATGCCTTTACCGTGTAGTGTTCGAAGGCCCTTTTCTCCAATATGCCCCAGTCTTTGATGCCACAACATGGTCTTCTTTTCTGGGATAGTATTGGTCTTGTCTCCTTCATTTCTCTTCTCAGAGACAACATGACTGTTACACCCATTAGTATAAGTGCTTCCCAACAAATTGACATATTAGTATGACCTCTTACAAATAAAGCATTTGTGCTATGACTATCCATGCTTTTCCGCCTCATCTCTTCAGATAACAAGGATGAAGCTACATCCTCATACTTCAATGTAGATTGAGTGGTACTACTAATTGCTACAACTAGATTATCCCAAGAGTCTGGAAAAGAACATAACAAAGTAATACACTTATATTCTTCTGCAATCATAATATTAACATAGACAAGTTGACTTACCAGAGTATTAAAGGCATTTAGATGTTCTGTCACAGAATCTCCATCTTCCATCCTAAGATGATACAACTTCTTTCGAAGAAACAACTTGTTTACCAGGGACTTTTATTGATACAAATTCCCTAACTTATCCCATAGCTCCTTTGCTGTAGATTCTCCCGAGACATTCAACAACACTGAATCTTCCAAGCAGAGTCGAATAGTACTCCTTGCTCTTCTGTCCAACTTCTCCCAATATTCCTTCAACATACCAGCAAGTGGTGTACTCGTAGTTTGTGTACTAGTAGGTTGTGTACCAATAGCTTGTGTGCTAGTAGAGGGTGTACCAGTAGGCTGTGTACCAGGATCCACAGCAATCCATTGTTCTTTGTCTACAAAAAGGTCCTCCATCTTGAGCTTCCATAGCTCAAATTTTTTACCGTTGAACTTCTCTATCTCAATTCTAAAATATCTCTCCATTCCTCTTTCTACACTCGAATCTCCATTGCAAAATCTCCCACTAAACCCAAGTTTATCACAGACCCAAGATAAACTTGATCTATCAAGACCGAGCCAAACCCTCAGCAGCAAAGGTGTCCCTCTGAAGCCAAAAACGAGCTCTGATACCACATGTAATTTCTAAAACTGTGAAGTAAAGAAATGCATATAGATTCTTAAGTAAAACAAAAATTAATCAATGGCTCATTCACATAGTACACAAAGATTTATACTGGAAACCCTCAACCGGGAAAACCTTTCTTATATTCAATATTAGGAATTTCACCATTCACCATACAATATATACAATTTTTTTAGGCATTCCATAGATACCAAAACCCTAATCTCTTAATCTGAGATTAATTTAGTAAACCATTAAAAATAGCAAAATTTGCAAAAATAGCAAAAACTGCCCAAAAACAAATTTTGGGGCACTTCCCCAAATGTTGCGCATAACCCGGGGGGCATACCTGCCCCCCCTGGGATCCCCCTAGAGGGATCGTCAGATGGAGTTTTCATATCTGACGTGCCCACACACACACATGCAAAGAATATAACACATACCCAACACCTTCATCTTAAGTTGTTCTAACTGACCTATGTAAGTTTGAAGCTTTGCTGCTTTGACTTTTGAAACTCCTTCATAAATATTTTGAAGTTTTTCCCAAATTTGTTTAGTGGATTTAAAATGTGAAAATTTGGTGAATATCGTTTCACTAAGACCATTCAGTAGTGTATTTTTGGCTTTGGAATTATTCTAACCGAGTTTCACTACTTTGTCATTTGTTGGCGGAACAACTGGTGCTGTGTATCCATCTACAATTGATTGTCAAATTTCAAATCCCTATGCCTGTATATATGTTTTCATCCTTATGCTCCAAAATGCATACTTCTATCCATTGAACTATGGTATTCCATTTTTATACAAGTTGTTTCTCTCCATGATCTACCTTTCAGTGGTTAAACTGATTTCTGAAGGAACCTGCTTTGATACCAATTGTTGGATTACTAAGAGGGGGGATGAATCAGTAATATATCAATTTAATCATTTTTAACCATATAATCCAAGTGTTATATCAATGTAGCCTTATCATCCAATAACTACAGAGTAAATAAGCAATGAAAAAATGAACAATCATACACATACACAGTACACCAGTGCTTTATGTGGAAACCCAAAGTGGGAGAAAACCACAAAATGATTTTTCTTATATGTATTGAAGAATTACATTAATTGGAAGCACCAACTTCCTTTGTTTTCCAACTGCAACTAGAAGGAGGCTCCAACCCCCTTGTTTCTCAGGCTACAACCTGAATGAAGCTCCAACTCCCCTATCATCTGGCTACAACCAAAAGGAGGCTACAACCCCCTATGTTCTCTGGCTACAACTAGAAGGTGGATAAAACCACCTGTACTTGCCCCGTCCAACCACCCTGAAGTAGAAGTAGAATGATGGAACCACTGTCAAACTATCACTATGAGATATACCACTGTAAACTTGTACCAATAAACCTGAACCATGCATCAACCTGTACCACAACCGGTAATCAACCTATACCATAAACAAGTACATCAACCATGTACCATCCTGTTCCAAACAACCTATAATCAATCAATACCATAAACAAGTGCATCCAACCATGTACCAAGTATGTACCAATCATGTGTTAACTACTCATCAACTATGACTCATCAAAATGTACCAACATCATCAACTATACACCTCATGTATGTGCCAACTCATCAACTACTTGACTCAACCATGTACCCAACATGTAACTTAACCAAAATCCCTTATCAAGTTCATCTTCCAAACATGATTTGTAACTCTGTAATAAACTTGGTGTATATGATCAAATACCTACAAACCTTTCTTAACTTTCACAACAAGAGACTAGCATTTTCATCAACCTTTTTTTTAGTCTCACGTGACTAGTTTGGGATTAGTCAACAACCCTAACTTGAAATAATCATAAATATGTACCTGTAATGAATAAATATCTGAAAATAGTACACAATGTTATTTAGTTTGTTTTATGCAATTGCTCCAGGTTTCACTACTTGGAACCTCTCAGAAAAGGGGTTATAGAAAAAATGGCATACCTTGCTGAATTCTAGATTATTTTAGAGAGCGAACTTGTAGAGCGTTCCCCATAGGGAATATTTGTTGAATGGATCTGAAAATGTTACACAGAATACTAAAAAATGTACTCTAACCAGCACATTTGGTCTTACTAAATTTGGATATGTTATGAAGAAGTTATGATGTTTTTACCCGAAACAATTGTTTTAAACTAGTTTCAAGACTAGCCACAAAACCCTATTTTCCACGGAGTGTAACTCCAAAAATAAACTGACCCACAAGCTGAAATGTTTACCACAAATACTTGGATATGTTTCCTCAATGGAATATCAATTTCATGGTCTGAATCATTATATAAAAAATGTTATTGCGAAAATGGTGAGATGACCTGTAAATAACATACCTTAGAAAGCACGATCAAAAGAATTTATCCTCCCTTGAATTCTGACCTTCTTTTCTTTACCTTCCCTCTGAAATTCATCTTAGATATCCTTTGGTTACCTTATTCACCTATAGATATTCAATATGATCAAGTTTTATATAAAATGAGAGAGCCTTGCCTCTTATTTATACTCTCCAAATATCTCTCTTAGAAGCATCTTCTAGGTCACTTAACCCATTTCTAGGTCACTTAACCTATTTTCCTCATTTTTAGGGTTAACCACTTTCCATAATTAGAAATTTATCCATTACTTTATCAATTAAATATTCTTCCTTGACTTTGTCAGCTCACTTTATCATTTAAATAATCTTCTTTGATTTTGTCACTTCACTTTATTATTTAAATAATCCTTCCTGACTTTGTCACTTTACTTTATCATTTAAATAATCATTTCTTCTTTGTAAGATCTTTGACTTCTTTGACCTTTTGGGGCTTCAAGCCAACATATGAGGGTCCTCCAACTTCGTAAGGCCATAACTATCAAACCGTGAGGATTTATGTGATGTTCCACATACCACCAGAAATGGCTTGACATATACTATCCATATAGAATAGTATTACCTTCAAATATATTAAAACTCATACCATTATACATGAAACAACCTTGGGTCCATTACCCAAAACTTTGTGCTACCGGAATTTGCTACCAGAATTTTTTCAAGGGTTGACATCAATGACAACCAACCTTAATCAACATCATCTAAACATCTATATAGCCCCATTTATGATATTGTTGCTTCTTTTTATACCATATTCTACTCAGTAACTTTGTATATTTATTCTCTGCTATGCTGTTTCTACTGACAAAAATTCCTTACATGATCCTAGTACATGCCTATTGTCCACATAGTCATAAGGATTCAGGGAAATATTAACTGCCTTTCCATCTCATCTTTTTTCAGCTCCATGATCCCTTGTGTTGTTGGTAGCAATCATTTGAGAATATTTATTGATGATTCATTTCTTGATTCTGGCTTGCTTCTTATTGATTGTAACGACCCCTCCGTTACAACTAGGAAAGTGAAGCACAAAAGGTAATCTTTTTTTTAGGCATTAGGAAATTAAAGTCAACAAAATATTTCATAGTAGAGCATAATCTACGAAATCATAAGTAAAAACATTACAAGATACTCATCATTGTAATCAGTAACGACGTATCCAATGCATCAACACAAATGATATCGACACAGAAACACAAATAGCAATGCAGCTCAACACATCACAATAAACCCGAAGCAATTTATAAACAATGATCAACCAAATACTGAATATTAAAATGACTAGCCGCCCAACCTACCCTGCAAGTTTAGGACCTCCAGGACACATAGGCAACACTCAAGCCTAGGATTCATCCGATTGATTTTGACCATTTAAGGTATCAGGGCTAGAGAATGACACAGAGATGATTTCCACAATAGATAATACACAGAGACAAAGTCCAACAATAGATGGTATGCAGTGATAATGAAAAATGCAACAAAGTCAAGGGAAAAATCACCAGGAGCCTCCTAATGCTGATAAATGTTTTTGGGAAAATGATGGGCGAAATGTTTTTAGGAAAAATGATGGGCAAAAATGCAAAGATTAATGCAAAGTAAAAACACCAAGGGATACTCACTGTTGGGAGAAATTGTTGCATAAAGAAATAATGTAGAGGTTTGAATAAAAATCGTTGAGGAAGGAATTAAAATGCAGAGTTTAACTCTCGATCCATTCAGATGAAATAAGAGCAGTTTTAATCCACCATTCAACGAACAAAGATAGCAGTCCAGTAGATAGAACACAGAGGAAAAAAATTATGGATAAAACGCAGTCAATAGCGCAGAGGTAAATAAAAAAACAAATGTAGAGATAGTCATGGAACACGCAGAGGTAATGTTGAATGAGTTGTTGGGTGGAAGTGCAAAGGAATTTAAGGATAAAAGCAGAGATGTAGGGAGAAGAATAAGTAAAGACAAGGAACACAATCTTCCTTCCATATTTTTCTCGCTAGCCAGTCTAACTATAGGTATGACAGAGAAGGAATAATATTCAAGAATCAAAACGAAAGTTTATTTTTAATCACAACAAGAGGGTTTTAGATCTACAACAAATATTAAATAAAATTTCAACACACAATTCCATAATATTCATATTTTCCTTAGCATGGATTAACATCAATATTCATAAAACCTTTAAAATATCAATACAAGATGGAGTATCGTAACCAATAATACGATTTTCATGAGGATTAATATTGCTAAAGAAATCCTCTCGAACTTGTGCCTCACTCCTTAGCTTGCCAATCCAAGGACTTCATCGGTACCTCCCAGCCAATCCTAGGGGTACTCTTCTTCCCCCTTAGCCCCCCGAGCCGCAAAGGGGCCACACACAAACACAACCAGAATCCTCTAGATCCCAGCTCACCTCGCAAGGTAGAGCCACCAATATCTCTCAAGTTGGGTATCCCAACTCTCACAAGTAAAACCAATCAGAATTTCTATAGCATAACCTTACTCATAACTAGTGTGTTCCCCTTACTCATCTTAGCCATTTGTTTTATACAATTTCCTTAGTGACACCTTTCCATTTGCACATTTAATTCACTTTTTTAAAATAATTAATTGGTAATTATTCCTCCCATACACTTTTCACCCTTTCCCTTAGTCGCACCAGAAAATCCAAAATTTATTTTAAATAAAAGTCAATTTCCCTCACCCATCCTAAAAGCGCTCCTAAAATCACTCATAGTTTTCCCTTTATTCGCCTTATTTCCAATTAATGATTGATGCCTTTCTAAAACTGAGTTGAGTTAAAATAGGATTGTTCTCTAGTTAGACTAGTGTTAACTAGAATCTAGATACCTTTCTATGCTTACACATTCTTTTATGCTTTATTCCTTTCTTATTTTAAATTCTAATTTGGTATTTTCTACACAAATGTGTATTGTATTAATTCTTTAGATTTATTTTATCTCTCTTAATATCATAAATTGGTTTACCCTTTTTCCTATTTTACTTAATTTGTAATTTATTTTTAGTAATCTCACCAAGCTTTAGACTTAGGATTAAATTCAAATAGGCTTAGACTTTCATTTGGGGGTTTAAAAATAATAATTCCAATCCTTAATTAATTAATTAAATCTGGCAATGTTTAAAGATTTTACAGGATGTAAAATTTTGCTCAAGTTTTTCTAGGCCACCTAGGTTCATTGGCTCAAATTTTATTACATGGAATTCCCTTCAAGACACACTTCGTGCTCCAAGGGTGCCACTTGCCTTTGATTTAAATTTTAATTATGTGACATCCCCTTCAAGAAGTACTCCATGTTCCAAGGTTGCCACTCGCCTTTGACTGGTTTTGGTATTTTTCCAACCCTTGGAGTCAATACTCCATTCATGCAAACTTTTGAGAGACTAAGGGATTCTAAGGAATAAGGACCCTACCTTATTGTGCGCCCCTTAGAAATCTTCGTGAGTGACTATCTTAGGATGCCCTCATGACATCGGGGATCCCTCAAGCTAGGTAATCGTTAACCTACAACTCAAGGAATGACGGGAGTGCTAGTAGGTTGTGTCAGGGATGCTGCCACACCTATCTCTCAATATCTGGTTTATGTGCATGGCCCCTTTACTCCTTATGTGAGTCAGATTAGCAAGCAATCGTCAGTCTGCATCCATAAACAAAACACTATCAATGATCCATAAACAACATCATAATATAATCGATCATATGTCACATATGCATAAATGAAATACTCAAACCAATATAATCCACTACCTAACTCAATTTGGAGTCCAAGGAGGTTCAGTGATGCCATCATAATCCTCAATTTGTCAAGTGTCCTGCACATTCAGGGGAGAGTTGTAAATAGCATCTGTCAATACATAGATATAAAAAAACATAAATTATAATCCATATACATCATCATAAGAATCCATAAGAGAAACAAATAACCACATACTATAACTGGATCACTTGCAAGAATGTGTCCTCAAAGAATAAGTCAACATCATGTTCTCGCAAGAGCGGTATGTTACATACACTCCCTCTTATTTTAAACTTTGTCCCAAAGTTGTACAGTATCTAAATGCAGTAAATAAAGCAATAAAGCATCTGACAATACATATATGTCTAACTATCAAATAAATATGGAAACTGTTGGCGCATATTAAATGCATCCTCCCAGGTAACTAAGTGTGTACTATAATTGTCCCATTGGACCTTGACCTGATTGATTGTTTGACACCATAGTTGTTGAATGCGATGATCTAGAATGTGGATTGGCATCTGCCATGAGTGCACCCTCATCCGACACCTGTAGGGAACTCATGTCAATCACATGTGTAGGATCACTAACATAATGTCTCAAAAAAGATACATGAAAAACATCGTGCATACGCCTCAAAGAATCAGGCAAGGCTAGTGGATAGGCCACGGGCCCCTTCCTTTCCACAACTTCGAAGGGTCCCAAAAAACTAGGAGAGAGTTTAGCACCCTTTCCAAACTTGATCTAACTCTTGTGCGGTTTCACCTGCAAGAAAAATTGATTGCCAACTTCATAATTATGGTCAACACGATGTGCATCATCATAAATTTTATGTCGATCTTGTGCCCAATATGTCTGAGGTATGTTCCTTTTATTCATCATTGATCTTTCCATTTGTTGTACTGACCTATTCTGCCTCTCAACAACTCCATTTTGTTCTGGAGTCCTTGCAATTGTGTACTCTCTTTTGATCCCATGCTTATCACATAACTCTTTGAAGTTCCCTCAACTAATTTCTCCTCCTCTATCAGACCTTACTGCCTTTAATCTTTTTCCTATTTGATTCTTAGTCAGAGCCTTAAATACTTTGAATTTTTCAAATGCTTCAGATTTTTCTTTCAAAAAGGCAACCCAAGTTAGTCTAGAATATTCATCAATAATCAACATAAAGTAATTTTCTTTTCCTGTACCTTCTTTCCTTGATGGACCACATAGATCCATATGTACTAACTGGAGAGGTTTTTTTGTTGAGGGAATTTTTTTAGATTTGAACTGAGTGCGAGTAAGCTTTCCTATCTGACAGGATTTACAAATAGAGTCATATGGATTTGAGATCTTTGGAATATCGTTTACTGCCCCATTGTTTCTGAGTTTGATTATGTGATCAAAATTTAGGTGACCAAGTCTCCTATGCCACAACCAACTTTCATCATATTTTCTTAAGTGGCATTCTTCTTCTTCTTCTTTTAAAACATAGACATTGTTTTCTGTTCTTATACCTTTTGCAACTAGATGACCTGAATCCACAGTTTTTATTCTACAGTCTTTAGAAGTAAAAACAACTTAACACCCTTGGTCACAGACTTGACTGACACTAAGCATATTATGTTTCAAATCTTCTACAAGCAACACATCTTCAGCTTTTCTTTTTCCGTTACACAAACTTAAAATTCCTTTACCTTTTATCTTTCCTGGTGCGTCATTTCCAAAATTTACATTCCCTGATTTGCTATCACTTAGAGTTAGAAACTTACTTCTATCTCCAGTCATGTGTTTGGAGCATCCACTGTCAATATACCAGGGATTCGTTTTCCTTTGGGCTGATAGCACTAGTCCACACTTGTCATCTACTTTCTTCTTCCAAACTTTGACATTTTCAGTAGTGGGGATCAAATCTGAATTGTATTTATGTTAAGATCCTAACCCGGACATAGGTAGATCAATGTATTCAGATGTAATAAAGGTCAATATTAATAAGGCATTTCAATAAAATAGAATAAGGTGGATGTAAGAAGACCTAATAGAAGCTTCTGCTTCTAGAAGGATCTTCCTCTAGATGCTTCTCTTAATAGACATGTTTATTATAAATAAGGGGTGAGGGTATGTGAACCCTAGCTTGGAGATTATTGTAATAGAGCGCTGCTCGAATGGAGGTTGCCCCCTCGAAGAGGCTTGTGAACATTTCTTTCTGAATCAAAGTGCTTTTTCTATTGCTATTTCGTATATCATTTATGTGTATTGTGAAGATTATGCTGGATATTTTACTATTATTCTGCCATTTCTAGCATTTTATTTATGTTCTGCATATTTTATATATCTGGTATCTTGCAAGTGGTATTAGAGCACTTTCCTTGGCAGAAATTGTGGGTATTTTTTTTTCAGGGTAGAGACATATTCCGACGTCTTTAAGCCACAGAGATCTGTCGTTACGTGCATAAACCCGTGGCTGAGGGATTCATACACGCAGGAAATACAAGTGGTTCTTAAGCACACATCTGTTGGCCAACCTTGTAACCCCTGTTGGTTCACCTTCGAGTGGTAGTGCATCAGATAGAACCTGTGTATGGATCGGCCTAGATTTACTGAAGCTCTCTTTAGATAAACCTATCGGCCACCGGACTACTATAGTGTCACCGAGAACAGCACTTGGGAAGATACTCTCTAGTACCTGGGTAGTCGGGTAGTATGGCTAAGGGTATGGTCTATCCTCCTTAGTTAGTGCCCTGAGATATTGAGCCGAGTACTACTGTTGTACCCCGCACGTATATCAGAGAGCTATAGCACAGGGAAAACCCTTGTCTATAGAACCCTTGAATACCTAACCCTTGGGGAACATAAACAACAACGTAAACAAATTAAACCGGCGAGATCTATTGATGTGAATCTGTGTTCGGGTTGCTAAGTAAATACTCTCTGGTTCAGAATTTTGGGACCTATTCCATTAGATTCATCTCTTCTCCCTTATCAATTTCATCCATATCATTTTTCTGCAAAAATTTCTGATCCCGCCCGCTCCCTTTTCAGTTCACCCATCATCATGGCCCATACCCATAGCCAAGAACTAGAGTCTCGCTTCAACACCCTACAATCTGGTTTCCTTGAGACCCAACAAGAAGTGAAACAAATCAGTGCTACTATTGCCTCCCATGATGCCTCCATAAATGAATCCGTAAATGTAGCCGTCCAGTCTGCAATGGCGGAAGTCAAACACGAACTGACCACCCAACTTGAATCTGTCTTTGCATCACTCTACACCAAAATCAAGATCCCTACCAAGGACTCTTTTCCTGATGCACATAAAAAGACTGAAGGTGAAACTTCTTCCCATTCCTTTCAACCCCATCACTTTCAAAGGGACATACGCCTTCCATGGGTGGATGTAACCAAATTTGATGGCTTAGACCCCACTGGTTGGGTCACACAAATGGAACATTATTTCTCTCTCTACAACATTACATATGACTTGGCC
>ML780373.1:1255148-1265982 GCA_009831015.1 Picea engelmannii | reverse complement strand
AACTCTTAAAAAATACTTGCTAATTGTTTCATCTTCATTCATCTTTAGTTGTTCAAATTTCAATCTGTATGTTTGAAGTTTGGCATCTTTTACTTTCTCATTTCCTTCATAACTGCTAATACGTTTATCCCACATTGCTTTGGAACTATCAAGATGCATCACCTTTACAAACTCAGCTTTAGAAAGTCCATTCAAGATAGTATTCATCCCCTTAGCATTAAAACTAAACTCTAACTTATCATCCTTGGAGGCTAGCACAACAGGCTTTGTATATCCAGTCTCTACTACATCCCAAACATCAGCACCCAAGTCCATTAAGTATGTTCTCATTCTAATCTTCCAGAAGGAAAAATTTGTTCCATCAAATAGAGGGGGCTTAGAGGCTGAAGTCCCTTCATGACTTGTCATGTTTAAGCTTACAGAGCTACCTTTGAATAAAAGGAACCCGCTCTGATACCAATTGTTGAAATTACTAAGACAACTGAGAGGGGGGGGTGAATCAGTTGTAAGTGATCTTAAACAATATTAAGTCTATTAAAACATTATTAATCTTTCTTCAAGTGATCATCAACAATATACAACATATGGACGGTAAAAGTAAAGAGAAACAGTCACACATAAAGTATACATAGAGACAGATTTTCACGATGAAACCCATAAAGGGAGAAAACCTCTTCTTCTTCGAAATGATAGGAAGTCTTTTAAGTTCTGTACATCATCTATAATTGAGAACCAACTCAATGTGAGGCTGCTACCTCTATTTTACAAGCTGCAACATGTTTGAGAACACCAACTCTCTGGTTTCTCTAGCACCCACTAGAAGGAAGCACCAACTCCCTTAATGTTCCAGCACCAACTGGATGGAAGCACCAACTTCCAGTTACACAGGCTCCAACCTATATAACAAATAACACTTGTTCTCCCTTGCACCACCCTGCCACCCTGGTTTCTCTGGCTATAACCAGATGGAAGCTACAACTTCCTGTGTTCAAGATCTCACTTGAACCTCTGAGGACAACAGTCCTCCCGAGCACCTCCCAAACTCCCTAAAATATGAATGAATAAATAAACATTCAACTAAGCACATAAATCAATTCTTACCAATCTTTCTTTTTTCTGTAAATCTGGTCTTCTTCTAATTGTTCTGCAATTCTTTTCTTCCTCTGTCTATTCAACAGGTCTGCTCTGCATCAACTTGTTCTGTCATTCTGCTCTGCTTCAATTTTTCTTCGTCATCTGTTACTCTTCTCTGAGTTTCATCTCACACTGTGCATATTCTCAATCTCACACTACACATTCTATGATTTTTCCCTTTCTTACTATTTCATTCATTTTTCATACAGAATGACCAACAACACACATTCTGTCTCATTTTCTTTTATACCCTCATTCACGGCGGTTCCAATTTACATTTCCTTAGGCAAAATAAAGACAATTATCCAAGCAACTGAAACGCCAACTGATTGAAAATCATGAGTCCGTTTCGCTAATAGATTCGTAACTGAGGAGTTAACTAAGAGAAAGAACAATAACCCTCTGATCTTTGTTCAAATTCACTTGCACCATTGGATTGGCTTCATGAGATCTTGCATTCATTTCGGCATTTCTGTGGCCAAGCTTAGCACCTCTAGCTTCTGCCTCCATCTTCCATCAATGTGATCAATGGCTATGACCACACACTTATACATAAAGTTATTTTGTGATTTCTCATTTCTTGAATTTCAACACTATGCTCTGTTGACCCCAAGTCAGTGAAATTTTGATTGCTTGCCATATGTCCTAAGATTCAATGGTCCAGATATGATCTTGATTCAATGGCTGCGATTGAATAATGATTTTTCATATCGCGATTTCGACATTCTTGTTGCTTTGTTTTCTTTGCCTCTCCATGTCGCAATTCATGAAACTATGATATGGAGTTAGATCAATGGTCCAGATCTAATCTTGATTCGACGACTGTGATTAAGTCGCGATTTTGCATATCACAATTTCGGGATTCCTGTGGTTATTATTCTTTGACATCTTCAACTCTCGATCCGTGAAACTCCGAAATGGACTGGGATCAATGGTCCAGGTCATACCTTGATCTGATGGCTCAGATTACGTTGCGATTCCACATATTGCTATTTCAGGATTCTTATGATTGATATTACTTGACATTTCCAACTCTCAATCCGTGAAACTACGACATGGACTAGATCCAACGGTCCAGATCAAACCTTTATCTAACGGCTCAGATTACATCGCAATTCCTCATATCACGATTTCAGGATTCTTATGATTGATATTACTTGACATCTCCAACTCTCGATCCGTGAAACTCTGACATGGACTAGATTAAACAGTCCAGATTCAACCTTGATCTGACAACTTAGATTAAATCGCGATTCCTCATATCGCGATTTCGGGATTCTTGTGATTGATATTATTTGACATCTCCAACTCTCAATCCGCAAAACTCCGACATGGAATGGATCCAACAGTCCAAATCAAACCTTGATCTAACGGCTCAGATTACATCGTGATTCCGCGTATCACAATTTTAGGATTCTTGTGATTGATATTACTTGACATCTCCAACTCTCGATCCGTAAAACTCCGACATGGACTTGATTCAATGGTCCATATTCAACCTTGATCTGACGGCTCAGATTAAATCGTTATTTCAAGAGGTTAGGGAACCATATCCCTTTGACTCTCTAGTCAGTGAAATGACGATCTATCCCCACGTGTCCTACCCATAAATTGACGGTCCTCCTTCTTTCGTAATTTTGTATGCCCTCTTCTCCTTTTTGTACTTTTAAAAAGCATGTAGGTTCTCCTTGATCCAACGATGGTCGGGTCCTGCACTTGGATCTGACGTCTGATATTTATCCTCCTCTTCCGCGCTCTTCTTGTCTACATTTAGATCTGACGGCCCTCATTCTTTCGGGAATTTTTAATGGGATCCAGCAATCAGAAACGTTTCTCAAACTCTACGGGTCTTCAATCATTCGATCAATGTTGTGTTGCCTTCGATCATTCGATCTTTTTGAACTTATCTTCTGTTTTCCTATCGGTTACAAACTTTCTATACTCATTCCATATTCATTGTTATACTTTCCATCAATGACAAGCATTCGCAGTCTGTTAAGTATTTTCCATTCGTTGTCTGTTAAATATTTACCAACAAGTCGCAGGGTTGAACCTGCTCTGATACCATATGTAATGGCCCCTCCATTACGACTAGGAAAGCAAAGCACAAAAGGTAATTTTATTTTTTTTAGGAATTAGGAAATTAACTTCAACAACATAATTCATAATAACACATAATCTACGACATCATAAGTAAAATCATTACAAGCTACTCATCATTGTAATCAATAACGATGCAACCAATGCATCAACATAAATGATAGTGACACGAAAATAGAAATAGTGACGTAGCTCAACACATCACAATCAAATTGAAGAAATTTATAAACAATGATCAACAAGATACTGAATATTAAAATGACTACCCTCCCAACCTACCCTGTAAGGTTAGGACCTCCAGGACACATAAGCAATGCTCAATCTTAGGATTCATCCGATTGATTTTGACGATTTAAGGTCTCAGGGATGGCGACTGTTCTGAGGAACAAAGAGGTTTCTACATCCCACTAATAGAATCAAGTCGAAAACCAACTAGATCAATCAATCAACATAATTATTGTTCATGGAACAAGATAATTTAATTACTAAATTAATCATATCACAACATAAGTTAAGGTGCGAGTGTAATCAACCTTGTTTTATTTTCATGGCGCAAGGGAAAACATCTATTTTTTTTATTTTTATTTTTTTTACTGGGGGAATCGACAACTTGCGGTTCTCATACTCGCGTGACACGGGGTCGATCCCCAAGCGGCTACCACTATAACCCCAGGTGCAACCACCCAGCCCGCAAGAATGGCACACAAGTAAGTCCGGGTGAGAATTGAACATGAGACTTCATTTACAAATTTTCTTCCATTTACACGGCACTTGCCAATCCGTCTACACCCGTGTGGGCGGAAAACATCTATTTTATTTCAAGGCGGGTGATTAATCTACTACTTAATTCAATAATAAATCAACATTATTTTCAAGGTGTGTGCATTATCTAATTACCATATTAAACATAAATCAACATCATTCAATGTGCACAATTAATATAATCACTTAGGAAATCATACATCAACATTTTGACAATGCACGTGAGTAATATAAAGCATAACCATTTATGAATCATCATTAGTCCATATCGCAAAGAAATCTAATCACCTAATTCATTAGCATAATCCATGGCGCAAGGAATTCAATCGCTTATTCAGTTATTCATTAACATTTTTAGTGGTGCAAGAAGTAACTACACACATAACCATCCATACATCGCTTTTATATCATGGTGCAAAATAATTATCAATTAAATTTTGATCGCACAAACAGTAACCACACACATGACCATCCACACATAGCTATTATATCATGGTGCAAAACAAATATCAATTTAATTTTGATGGCGCAAATAGTAACTACACACATGACCTTCCACACATAGATATTATATCGTGTCACAAAATAAATATCAATTTAAATTTTTTTATGGCGCAAAATTAAACCACACACATGACCATCCACACATAGCTTTTATACCATGGTGAAAAATAATTATCAATCAAATTTTTATGGCACAAAAAGTAACTACACACATGACCATCCAAATATTATAACTAAGGAAGGCTCGTAGTAAATCAATCTTCTCTCTATTTATGTTAAAATTAAGAGAGTATTTTTAGCTTCTTGAGGTCGGTAATACTAAGAGTTATTCCATACAAGGTCTTACTTTGTAACCTTAAGGTAGGTCAAAGTCATGAGTCAATAACCAAGTCGTTGATTGCGTTATACAAGAGCTCAAGCTAAATTAAAAATCCCATATAATTTAACAAGGATGACAATTCTTCCACAATAAAAGAGAACTCAACATAATCAAAGTTGGGACTCTCTTAAGAGATTTACTTAGAGATTTAAACCCCAACAAATAATATGAATGATGCAGAGACTAATTCTACAATAGATAATACACAGAGATGAAGTCTAGCAATAGATGATAGATAGTGATAATGAAAAACACAACGAAGTCAAGGGAAAAATTGCCAGGAGCCTCCCAATGTTGGGCGAATTCATGCATAAGAAAAATAACATAGAGGTTCCTAGAAGTGAAGCATGGTGTTTCACATTCATTGGAAGTTTTCCTCATGGAAAATCATAGAGGGTCCATGGTGAAGGAAGTATGGTGATTTCACAAGGAAAATTGCAATCAAATTTCACCACAAAACTCAGAGACGGTAATGATAAAGCTGAGTGAGATTGTAAATTCGTTGGGTAACTCCAGCCACAATAAAAAAACAGAGAATTATGCTAAATATAAGTGAGATTTGTAAATTCCCTGGGTAACTCCATCCACAAGAAAAATGCCGAGAATTTTTCCAGATGTTTGAATGCGGAGATTCACCATTTGTTGGGCAGAATGCAAACAAAAAAAATGCAGGGTTTCACTAGAGAATGAGCTGAGAGACTATTTCACATTGTTGGGAGAAATTTTTGGGCAAAGTGAATATATTAATTCAAAGTAAAAAAGACAGGGGATGCTCATTGTTGGGAAAAATTGTTTTTGGGAAAACTGTTGAGAGTAATTCACGTTGTTGGGCGAAATATTTTTGGGAAAAATGTTGGGTGAAAATGTAGAGATTAATGCAAAGTAAAAACACCAGGGGATCCTTGTTGGCCCTTGACCAAGTTTTGAGTAATACTTGGTCATATTTGACCATTTTTGGGACTGTGACAGCTAGTCAAAGATGGAACGCAACGCAAAGCAAAAATTGGGAGAGCAAGACCTATTTTTGGGTCCTTTTTAGGGTTTTTGGGTTGATGTAATGGGAAAGGGATGTCGTCCCATGGGTTTAGCCACGCTTAGGCCCATTTTGTAATCTATAAATAGATACTTAGGCAATGTAAGTAGAGGATGGTATTACATCTATGTGATGTATAGATAAAGGCTTAGTGCTAGTAACTGGATTTGTGTGATTGGATGTATATTGCAAGTTCTCTGTGCACGATTGTAAGAAGCTTGAAAAGCTCAGTGAAAGTTGTTGTAGTTTTGTGTTGAAGTGCAAGGAATAAGGATCTAGAGAGACATGCAGATCTTCTGTCCTGTGAAAAGTAAGGGTCATGGAAGCTCCGTGCTGTAATCGCTTGATCGAGATAATATAAATAAGAAGACTTTGTGGATGTAGCCCCAGGGTGGGGATGAACCATGGTAACTTTGTGTGTTGTGCTATGTGCTTTGACCTGATGCTAAATACCTTGATGTGTTTAGATAGATCTAGTTATTCTCTGTGCTTATGATATATGAATGAATGTTAGATCTGATATATAAGATGCTTAGTGTTTGAGCCAATGAATCCAATCTATCTTGTCGTGGCTAAGTGCTAAGTCTTCTTGAATCTAAGTATATATTGCAATGCTCTGTGCTACTTGCGAAGTAAGATAAGGGATAATTCTAAGTGACCTATCGGTGTTGAGTTCGTTGTTAAGCGTATAATCATAGATCTATGTCCTAGCTAAGGTTGTTGACATCTGAGTCCTGCAACCACCCCTACCTCTACCTCGGGTGAGACTTCGTCTGCTTCGTAGGTGTTTCCAAAAGGGCCAGTAGTTAGGGTTTTGTTGGTGTGCTCTTGAGAATTGAACCCTGGGTCTGCCCTTATGCCAACAAATGGTTCCATTGTTGGGACCTGAAATTGTGATTGCTAGGAACTAAAGAAGAAGAATCTTTGTGAAAAATAAGCTCTGAATTGGATCAGATCTGAAGAAAGGAAGATCAAATCTGAAGAAAGGAAGATCAGATTTGAAGAAAAGAAGCGAGATCTGAATGCTCTGTGCTCTAAGAAAAGTAAAAGTGGAAATTTCTGAAAGAAAGAGGTTAGATCTGTAGAAAAGAGGTAGGATCTGTAAACTTTGTTCTCTGATAAATGTTAGAATAGTTAAAAGTCTTAGATCTGAAAACTTTGTGCTCTATATAGGTAAGATAAGTGGAATTTTTTTGTTTTTAAAGCATGAATTTAGGTATGCTTGATATATTTTGTCCTAGCCTGAAAACTAGGGCATTGTTAGATGGAAGAAAGTTTGATAGATCTGATAAGAATAATGATAGATATGGTATACCTATGCATAGAAAGAATGTTTGGACTAACAGATGGATGCAGGATCCTAGAAAGAATTTTTTGCAGGATAACTACCATGACCCTAGTGCGCAGTACAGAAGAGGTTAGGGATGATTTAAAAGAAAGAGAGGATTGACCCTATGTTACATTTGCAGAAAACCGGGACATCTAGCTAAGGAGTGCCCTGGTGGAAGAACGAGTTGTCTCTGTTGCAAGGCTTTGGACCATGAAGTATTGGATTTCCCTAGAATGATTGCCAGGCTTGAAAAAATGAATCTACACCAAGAAAACCTTAAGGCAGATCCACAAATAGAAGAAACTCAGAAAGAATAAGAGAAGATGTTACTACAGATGAAAGAAACCTTGAATGATCACCGACATATTAGGCTATTAGAGATCTTCAAAGAAAAAGAATGCATCGAAGTAAGAATAGAAGACTTCGACATTGACTGTGTTCTGGATGAGGAAACATAGGTGAATGTCATGATAGAAAGAACTTGGGAACCTATAAGGATACCTGCTATGACTCCGTCCCTAAGTGGAATAGGGGTATTGAGAGGAAAAATGGTAAACCTATGTGGAAGGCTCACTCGAATATCTATGAATGTCAATGGAACTCCGATAGAGGAAGATTTTGAAATCATCAAATTTATTGAGGACAGTGCCCCATTTACTATGTTACTTGGAAATCCTTGGATTGAAAGAGATCACGTTAGAAAGAAGGCAGAAGAAAAAGTTTTATAACAATAGAGACAAGAGTTAAAATACTTCATGACCAGAAAGATCACGCAGTTGATTGAAGAACAAAAGAATAGATCGAAGCCATTTCACACTAGAAACCCATATTTTGAAGTTATTAGAACATCAGAGGATTCACAGAAGACTGAAGTCTCCATCGCAGATAAAGAATAGACATTATCCCTAAACCCTAAGTAAGAACATCAACAATGTGAAGTGACTATATCCAAGGAAAATAGAAATCAGAACGGGAAAAGAACCACTAAGACGAAGCTCACTGGAAAGAAAGATATAAAGTTAAGTAAGAAGAAGGCGAAGATGGAAAAACTATAGGAGAGTCCAAATGGAACTTCACAAAAAGAGAAATTGCAGAATTCAAGCGTCACTAAGATATAAAAAAAATGACATGGGTCACTTCGCCATGGTGAATTGATATAGCCATTGGAATCCAATATGTTTGTTCGACTGTTGCTCTGAATGGATCGAAAAGCAATTATGGGTTACCACTAGACCATTGGACAACACCAAAATGGATAGAACGGAGTTAATGAAGGATCCATGTCTATTGCAAGAAGATCGTTGCTGAGATTGCCTATTTATCTCGTCACGCCATGCCCGAAGAACACTTTTGCCAATTAAGAAGTTGAAGCTCACAGATTAGAAATTTTTTACAGTGATCATCACACCTTTGTTATTTATCCCAATACAGTGCTTAAGACTAGTGTGACCCCGATTATTTTCCTTGAGTGCATATGTTCGACGAGCTCAGCACAACTGAAGAATCTGTAAGAGAGGTACTCGCTAGCCTCAGAACCGAACGATTCATGTCGGAAAGAGGTTTGTCTACGGGTTTACAGGCATCATCGTCGAGAGGAACGCAAGCCTCCCCATTGACTGCTCGAGCAGGAACATCTCAAGCCAATGAAAAAAGAAGAACTAAGCATAAAGACGACATAACCAATGCAAAGCTAGTACTGTCCATCCTACCTACTTACATACCCCTTCTGAGTGGTGTGATTAACCGGGACAACATCCCTCGAGACTTTGAATACACCCTAGTCAGTGCTTATCTAGCAAAAGGAGTATGCACCTACTGCGCAGATCAAGACAAGGTTGCGGCATTGAAGTTTTGTGACTTCAAATTGGGAGACTGTAAAGATTACAGCATGCTTTCCCCGCAAAAGTAATTAACCAAAACCAAGGGAAAGAATTCCATGATCATCCCTTAGCAATGGACGATGAACCTCGAGTATTCTACTTTGCTCAGCATTATGAAAATACCACACTTTGACAGACACCAAGAGGTGAATGCCTGTGTAAAATTACTAATAGCAAGTTACCATGGACGATACCTGTGGTTAAACCACCACATAATTGTTGATCCGACATTGATCAATAGGATCACCAGGCTTAGTATGTAGGGCCATGATCCCCAGGATTACTACCCTGGAAAGACTGTAGACCACGCTCTTTAACAAAAGATTAAAGAAACTTATGGAAATGTCGATAAGGGCATGCGAGGCTACAAGGTAGCCTCTATCGAGAGTGGCACAGTGCACCTTGCATGCCAACTGATAGCAGGGAAATTGGTACGTAAGAACAAACCAACTGTTAAGCCCTAATGTTGGCTCATTACCCCTTAATTGGGGCATCTTACATTAGTAATTTTATTTTATTTATGTCGACTTTATTCCATTAGTTGTAATTATACCTCCTAGTCTCCTATATATACCAAGGAGACATTTTCATTTGGAGTCATCTTGTACTTGAACATTTATGTGGGATAAAAGGAGGTTGCCCCCTCAAAGAGGCTTATTATCTGAAACTATCTCTTTTTCAAGGCGTTGAGTACTTATTCTGAGGTTTTTCTATGCAATATTGATATTTGGTTCTTAACATATGGTATCAGAGCTTGAGGTCTTGGGGTTTTGCTGCTACATCTGAGACACCGTGGAATTTTCACTATAACATTTTTTTTACAATGATTCAAAAGGAATGGCTTGGAGGATATTTAGTAGACGGATCAAGGTATGTTGGGTTAAAAATTCAGCTCATGATGCCTCACAATTTTGGAGATACAACCTTCGTAAGATAGGTTTTTGGAATCATCCTGAATTGAGTCATTGCATAATTTTCGCTATAAATATTTTTCTGCAACGTTTCAAACCCTAAAATCTGGAGACTATTCTCAGAAATTAGTAGGGTATATGTGGTAGCAATTTCAGCTTCTGGATCATCTTAAATTTGTATATACACCTTGTGGAAGATAGGGTATCAGACTAGTCCTATTGACTAGTATCAAGCAGGTGTTCCAGGTAAAACAATAATAAATTCTTCCTAGAGTATCCAAATTGAGTGAGACTAGTTGCATTGGATATTGGACAGCCCATAGTAGTTCTGGTACAAGTTGCAGAATTTTATATGAATTATTTTGGGCGGGGTATGCTATACAAGTGAGATCTTCGGGTAAGGCCAAAAATCAGCAAGTTGTGGGGAAGTTACCATAAAATCCACTTGGCACTTCCAATTATTATCAGAACTGGGGCATTGAAGAGAAGAAATATTAGAGACCTACAAAAACTAAAAGCTCATACTCAGAAGGGCCAAAATTTTGGAGATACAATAAAATGAAGATTGTCTAGCAGAACCACCTCAAAACCAAGGTTTAAAGTGATACTTGGCCAACATGCCACCAAAAAATTGAACTTCTACACAAAATAAGCCTATAGACAATCCTACTTGGACTCTTGATGAAGGTGAAGAAATGCGTAGGGACATAAATGAACTACAAAAGAAGATGGATTCAATCGAAGCTAAGTTGGATACTAAGATGGATTCAATGGAAGCTAAGTTGGATACTAAGATGGATG
>ML780373.1:1218905-1236814 GCA_009831015.1 Picea engelmannii | reverse complement strand
TGTTTGGTTTTCCAACAAAATAAGGTGGAAACAATTAAGACCCTAGGTCTTTTACAACCATTAGCCATCCCAAGTCAGCGCTGGGAGGAGGTTTCCATGGATTTCATCACAGGGTTACCGAAGTCTGAAGGAAAGAGTGTCATAATGGTGATTGTTGATAGACTGACCAAGTACGCACACTTTTGTGCACTCTCTCATCCCTTCAAAGCTAGTATAGTTGCCACCGCATTCATGGAGATAGTTCAAAAGCTACATGACAGCCCAAAGATTATTGTAAGTGACAGAGATCCCATATTCATTGGACATTTTTGGACATAATTATTTTCTTGTTTGGGTACTCAATTGGCTCATAGTTCATCCTATCATCCTCAATCTGATGGACAAACTGAGGTAGTGAACAAATGTATGGAAGGCTACCTTCTTTTCTTTGTCTCTGATAAACAAGAACAATGGTTCAAATGGTTACCCTTGGAAGAATGGTGGTATAACACTTCCTTTCATACTGCAACAAAAATGAAACCCTTTATGGCACTCTATGGATACCACCCTCCTTCCACCACTTCTTCTCTAAAATAAAAATCTAAGGTTCAAGCAGTGGAAGATCACATCGAGCATCAACAAGTTCTCCCAATATTAAAGGACAACCTAACCATGGCACAGAATCACATGAAACAACAAGAAGATCAACATCATAGTGAAAGAATTTTTGAAGTAGGGGATTGGGTGTTTTTAAGACTACAACCACACAAACAGATTTCCCTCAAGTAAGCCAAGAAGGATAATAAATTATCACCAAAGTACTATGGCCCTTATAAGGTGTTGCAAAAGATTGGTACTATGGCATACAAATTGGAGTTGCCTGCATCTTCACGAGTACACCCAGATTTCCATGTTTCATGCTTAAAGAAGGTTATAGGTGACAAGATCCCAATTCAAACTATATTGCTAGAACTTGACGAGGAAGGAAAAATCATATTGAAGCCTAAATCCATCACCGACACAAGAATTCGCCAGCTAAGGAATAGATCCATTTTAGATTATCTCATTAAATGGCGGAAACTACCGGTTGAAGATTCCACTTGGGAAGATGAGTCTTTTATACAGAAGCATCCAGAGTTACTCAAGCATTGCGGATAACACTTGTCTCAAGGGGAGGGGCATGTTAATCCCTAATATTGTCTCATTACCTCTTAATTGGGGCATATTACATTAGTAATGTTATTTTATTTATGTCGTCTTTATTCCATTAGTTGTAAGTATACCTCCTAGTCTCCTATATATACCAAGGAGACATTTTCATTTGGAATCATCTTGAACTTGAACATTTATGTGGGGTAAAAGGAGGTTGCCCCCTCGAAGAGTCTTATTATCTGAAATTATCTCTTTTTCAAGGCGTTGAGTACTTATTCTGAGGTTTTTCTATGCTGTATTGATATTTGGTTCTTAACACCAACTCAAGTATCAAGCTTCATAGTTTACCTCACAGGAAAATGCACAGAGGGACTACAGATGAACTGGGTGAAGTACCTGGTTAACCAGCTAAAGATTGACTACAAAGAAGCCTAGGATCAGGGGCATGAATTCCATTTTAGTTGGCTTCTTATACTGATCGTTTTTGTTGCATGGGAGCTACTGGAAGGTGCAACCTTCCCGGACCTTGACCCTTTTGAGCCCTTAGCTGTGAAGTTCAGTACCTTATGGTACTCGAACAATATGAACAAGTAGTGGCAATGAAATGTCGTTTTTCATACATACTATAACCAACTGAAAGAATCCATAGGGGTGAACCTCGCATAACCCCGAACACTTTACAAAGGTTCTGACCTCTGATAAATTTTAGCGCATATTGCCACTTTATATACCTAAATCCACACACTGATGAACACCAAGAAAAACATCAGTCCTATTATAAGTTGACAGAAGAAGACCTGGAAGAAATCACCAAGTAATGGTCAGTGGACCTCCTTATCTCAGCAGATCCAGCAGATATGTCTGACATCGATAGCCCAGAAGCTGTGCAGAATACACTTGAGGTAAGTAAGGCGAAGAAAACCAAGAATATAAAGAAAGATGAGGAAATCCAGGATGTCGACAGTAGATTTGTAAGGATGGCTTCCACCACACCCGATCAAGGAGGTAATAATGAAGACTTCAAATAAGTTGAACAAAGGCCAGAGGATGAAGTAGATATCATAAAGAAAAGAAAGGGTTCACCTCCAGAACCTTCCTCCCAGAAGAAGTCAAAAGAATCCATGACTAAACTGATGACCACACTCACCCCAGACGACTTCATCTTTCTCCTTGCAACTATGAACGAAGCTATCGAAGAGATAACAAAAAAAAAGGTATCCAAGCAAGAGGCCATGTATAGCAGAATTGAAATCGAGCTCCAATGTAACACCCTATTTCCCCCAACTTGTAAATATAACTGGATTGGCCAAGCACTATGGAAAACTCATAAATGTGAATATGTGATGTAAATGGACCTTGAGGAAAAGGTCAATGAATGTGAATAAAATTTTGAATTTATTGCAGGAATGCTAAGAGGGGATGTGCAGAAAAAAAGACCACAATGGTGGTGGAGGGCACCTGGGAAGGTGGAGTTAACTTCCACTGAGAATGAATACCATATTTGGACTCCACTAGCCCGGAGAACCAAAAGCAGCTCGCTGGCCCTGAATTAAATATCTCGCAGGTTGGTGGGTAGATGGTTTAATGAGGGATGGGAGGTGAACCTCCCATCCGTAGAGCTGTCAGGCCTGATCAGCGCGAGGGTAATCATGCCACATGCAACCTCGCAAGAGGATAAGGCATGGGGGTAGAAGCAATTGTGAGGGAAGACATGAGGGGAACTCTGGCATTATGTAGAGTGAGTGATAGAAGAGAGGAAGGATTGCAACCTTCGCTCCTGGTCACTGGCAGACTGAGAGACGCAGTCTCACAACATTGTGGTCTCAGCTCGGGGGTGGTTAGTGGTAAATCCATTGGGAGTTGCTACGCCTATGGTTGGGTGGAAACGAGCACCCTTCTCAGCAGTTGCACTCACTTCTGGTGTTATTTCTGATAAGTGTTTTACATATTGCATCTTGAAATTCATATACTGACATATATGCTCATATAATTGTGAAATTGTGAACGATTATAGTATAAGAATGTCTGTGCAGAGTTTTGATTAAAAATAATAGATATATGCTTATAACAGAAAGACCATGCATGACTTATGTTGATAAATGAATTTAATTATGCATGAGTTGAACTAAGTTAGACTTCCAGTCCGTCCTCGAGAATTTGTTTCCCCTTGTCTATCTCCTAGAATGCCCCGGTATAGATCTCTCCATAGAGATTTTCCCTCCTTGGAAAGGTTTACCAAGAGCCTGGAAAAAAGACTTGAAGTGCAAGTCTTAACAACTTGGTACAAGGAGGAACGACCCTCTTAAAATACCGAAGTAGCAGTGTAGGGATAAGTATTGATCGACAGATGAGATTTCATCAGAAGAACTATGGTCATTCATGACTGTTAGATTGATGAAAGAAACAAGGGCGTTACATACCCTACCCCTTTTTCCTCTATCTTTGTGAATAGTGAGGAAATCAGGATCGTAGACCCCCAAGGTCCAAGAGAACATCTGGACCATTGATTTTTCCACATCCATGAAGTAGAGGGAGAGTGCGCGACAGGGGACAGATCTGAACTGTTATATCCTAGCTAGAAAAACCCGACAACCGTGGGATTTGTTTAGAGATTTATGAGGGTTAAGCCCTTGTGGATAGGAGGTTGAAAGTCCCAGCGAGAGGCATGGCCATCGGGATATCGACACTCGTTAAGTTAGGAGTCACGATGACATGAGGTCGGGGATTTTCATAGTGAAAATATCGAAACCAATCTGAGTCGTCCATCATAGGAGGACACGCGGGCAATATCGGCAACCCGTCGACATTTCAGGGATTGAAGGGACAAGTTGCCAGAGTATTTCGACAGTGGAAACTCCGAAATCATGAGAAGCGATCAGGACCATCCACCTTAGGAGGACGCATGGCAGCAATCGGAGCATACGGGAAAAATCCCGAAAGGAAAGTCACCCATCGAGAAATTGGGAATCCCATGGACAAGAAGCCCATACACTTCAGAATTTCGAAGTTCGGAATCCTGACAAAGTGAAAGGCATCCATTGTAGGGCTAGTTGTCATTATATTGGCATATCGAGATTCGGCGGATCGCGAATCCTGAGGACGAGTACATCTCAGCCTTGGAAAGTCTGAAAACCCAATAGGGGATAAGGCTGCGGTCTTGCGAGATAGTGGTCACATGGGCCGGGGGTTTAGCCAGGAGGGATAATACGTAAGAGACCATATCGGTGAATTGGCTAATCAGAGATCGGGGATTCAAGAGAACAGGGAACTCTTGACATCAGGAATCACGAAACTCCGAAACCTAAAAGTACATGCACTTCCCGTTGTGGAAAGAGTAGGGGTCATATGCAAGGGCCGTGATAGGGAATCCCCTGACCCTCTTCGGCCCATGAACTGATTGAAAGACCCCATGAGCAGACATGCTTGGAAGCATGACTGCATCGCTTCCCATGTCGAATTCCGGGAGTTGAATGACGAAGAGTCTTGGTGTTGTTGTACTCCAAACTCCTGAGTACCGAAACCATGAAAGGATCCATGTCGTTAGATCGAGTGAGGCTTACGGCCATCGATCTCCTGTTGGAGGGAACTTTGGAGACCTCAAGAGTTTCATGGATTTGAAGGGGAAAGGTAGAAGTCGCGTATCGCGATTCCCTGAACCACGAAAAACTGTTAATCCCTTGGCTGTCTTAAGCGCGTGGTCACCGTATGGGGTCATGTAGACAAGTCCCCAAGAGAGAAACTTGCCCCTTCATATCCCCATCGGGGTTTAGTGTTTCGTTGTCTCACGCTTCGGGGTTTGCAATGTCGAGAGACTCGACATTCTGGTAGCATCGAGTCGCGAAGTGCGAAAAGACGCCGTGCTAATTCGACTCATAATCGTGAACTATAATCACATGGAGGTGGAAAAAGGAAAGAGTTAGCCTGTGCTAAGCCCCGTAGGACTTTGGGGATTCTGACTATTGAGGAATCAATGAAAAATTTTGATTTTCATCAGTGGGTTTGTGATATCCAAGGAGTAAAGCAAGCACTTCAATCGGTCCATGCAGTTTCCACTGGGCCCCTGCCAGAAGGAATAACATAAGTAGGAGATGAACCAGTTCAACTCCGTAGGATTGCTGACACAGTCGAAGTATGCCTTCAGAAATCAGAAGAAGAAATAATGCAGGCCACCCAAGCCCTAAAGAAAGAACAAGAGGAAATCATAGAGTAGTACCGAGCTGCACAGTAAGAGAAGGAGGCCATCCAAGCGAAATTTGATGAAGACAAAGAAAAAATCCAAAAGTAGAAGGAGCAGCTTCTCACGAAGAAAGTTGGGATCAAAGAAGTTGTAAACAGAGCATTTCGCTTTGTGACCAACTTAGAACAAAAGGCAAAAGAACCCTTAGACCATCAAGTGATGAAGCTTGCTGAAGTTATTCAACAACTTCAACAAAGAGTCATGGAATTAGAGCTTCAGATCATCCCAAGCACCCCGCAAGAAGAGCACGACCATCGAGAAATAACTGCCCGAACTACAGTAGAAAGGATTAAAGCACTCATCGAAGAATGCAAACAACTAAGTAGCAGAAGTGTGCAGATACATGAGAACCTAACCAAGAACCCGTAATTGCATAAACTGGAGTCGCAGCTCTAGGAGGGGAAGCAACATGCAGATAGACTTCAGATGTAGTTCAAGGCCCTATTAACCATAGAGAAAATGAAGCAATCCCATGAGCAACACATCGCATAGAAGCAGATCCACATGATCTAGAGCAAGGTAATGAAAGTAACTCAACAACTTCAACCTTTGCAGGATAAGGCATGCCAGCCATTCTTAGAGATTGAGAACCAAGGAATAGAGCTAGAATAGGTTTTGATTACAACAGAACATCGCCTAGAGGGACTAGTCAATAACGCACTCATCCAAGAGTTCGTCGAGCAAGAGGAAATCGCAAAGCAGTAGGTCGAAGTGGCTCGAGCCAAACTTGAGGTGTTTGAAGCAGAATTGGTCAGACCTGAGTGACTCAGGACGAGTCACAGGTGAGTTTTGGGGTCTTGTTGTCCCTTGACCAATTTTTGAGGAATACTTGGTCATATTTGACCATTTTTGGGACTACGATAGCTAGTCAAAGATGGAGTGCAACACGAAGCAAAAATAGGGGGAGAAAGACCTATTTTTGGGTTCTTTTTAGGGATTTTGGGTTGATGTAACAGGAAAGGGATGTCGGCCCATGGGTTTAGCCACGCTTAGGCCCATTTTGTAATCTATAAATAGATACTTAGGCAATGTAAGTAGAGGATGGTAGTACATCTATGTGATGTATAGCTAAAGGCTTAGTGCTAGTAACTGGATCTGTGTGATCTGATGTATATTACAAGTTCTTTGTGCACGATTGTAAGAAGCTTGAAAAGCTCAGTGGAAGTTGTTTTAGTTTTGTGTTGAAGTGCAAGGAAGAAGGATCTAGCGAGTTGCGTAGATCTTCTGTCCTATGCGAATTAAGGGTCATGGAAGCTCTGTGCTGTAACCGCTTGACTGAGATAATATAAAGAAGAAGAATTTGTGGACATAGCCCCAGGGTGGGGGTGAGCCATGGTAACTTTGTGTGTTGTGCTATGTGCTTCGACCTAATGCTAAATACCTTGATGTGTTTAGATAGATCTAGTTATTCTCTGTGCTTATGATATATGAATGAATGTTAGATCTAATATATAAGATGCTTAGTGTTTGATCCGAATAATGCAATATATATTTTTGTGGCTAAGTGATAAGTCTTCTTGAATCTAAGTATATACTGCGATGCTCTGTGCTACTTGTGAAGTAAGATAAGGGTTAATTCTAAGTGAACTATCGGTGTTGAGTGCTATGTTAAGCATATAATCACAGATATGTGTCCCAACTAAGGTTGCAGACATCTGAGTCCTGCAACCACCCCTGCCTCTACCTCGGGTGAGACTTCATCTACTTCGCAGGTGTTGTCGAAAGGGACGATAATTAGGGTTTTGCTGATGCGCTCTTGAGCGTTGAACCCTGTGTCTACCCCTGTGACAACAATTCTCAATATTGGGAAAAATTGTTGCATAAATAAATAATGAAGAGGTCTGAATAAAAATCATTGAGAAAGGAATTTAAACGTAGAGTTTAACTCTTGATCCATTTAGATGAAATAAGAGTAGTTTTAATACACCATTTGACGAAGGAATATAACATTCCAGAAGACAAAACATAGAGGCAAAAAGTTATGGATAAAATGCAGTCAATAGCACAGAGGTAAATAAGAAAAAAAAAAAAAATAGAGACAGTCATGGAAAATGCAGAGGTAATGTTGAATGAGTTGTTGGGTGGAAGTTCAAAGGAATTTAAGGATAAACGTAGAGATGCAGGGTGAATAATAAGTAAATACGAGGAGAAAAATCTTCCAACAGATTATTCTCGCTAACCAGTCTAACTATAGGTATGACAAAGAAGGAATAATATTCAAGCATCCAAACGAAAGACATTTTTTAATCATGACAAGGGGGGTTTAGATCTACAACAAATCTTAAATAAAATTTTGACACACATTTCCATAATATTCATATTTTCCTCAGCATGGATTAACATCAATATTCATAAAACCTTTAAAATATCAATACAAGATGGAGTACCATAACCAATAATCCGTCATTGACGAGGATTGCTACTACTGAAGAATTATGCTCGAACTTGCACCTCGCAACTTAGCTTGCCAATATAAGGACTTCATCGGTACCTCCCAGCCAATGCTAGGGGTACTCTTCTTCCCCCTTATCCGCCCGAGCCACAAAGGGGCCATGCACAAACACAGCCAGAATCCTTTAGCTCCCAGCTCGCCTCTCAAGGTACAACCACTACTCTCTCTCAAGCTAGGTATCCCAACTCTCACAAGTAAAACCAGTCAGAATTTATGCAACATAACCTTACTCATAACCAATGTGTTCCCCTTACTCATCTCATCCATTTGTTTTATAGAATTTTCTTAGTGACACCTTTCCATTTGCACATTTAATTCATTTTTTTTAAATAATTAATTAGGAATTATTCCCCACATACACTTGTCACCCTTTCCCTCAGTTCACCAGAAAATACACAATTTATATTAATTAAAAGTCAATTTCCCTCACCCACCCTAAAAGCGCTCCTAAAATAACTCCTAGTTTTTCCATTATTCCCCTTATTTCCAATTAATGACTGATGCCTTTCTAAAACTGAGTTGAGTTAAAAAATGATTTTTCTCTAGTTAGACTAGTGTTAGCTAGACTCTAGATACCTTTCTATTCTTACACATTCTTTTATGCTTTATTCATTTCTTATTTTAAATTATAATTTGGTATTTTCTACACACATGTGTATTGTATTAATTCTTTAGATTTATTTCATCTCTCTTAATCTCTTAAATTGGTTTACCCTTTTTCCTATTTTACCTAATTAGTAATTTAGTTTTAGTAATCTCGCGAAGATTTAGACTTAGGCTTAAATTCAAATAGGCTTAGACTTTCATTTGGGGGTTTAAAATTGATAATTCCAATCCTTAATTAATTAATTAAATCCAACAATGTTTAAAGATTTTACAAGATGTAAAAATTCTCTCAAGGATTTCTAGGTCACCTAGGTTCATTGGTTCAAATTTTATTACGCTATGTGCCCTTCAAGACGGACTCCATGCTCCAAGGGTGCCACTCTCCTTTTATTCAAATTTTAATTACATGATGTGCCCTTCAAGGCACACTCCGTGCTCCAAGGGTGCCACTCACCTTTGACTGGTTTTGGTAGTTTTCGAACCCTTGGAGTCAATACTCCATTCATGCGACATTGTGAGATACTAAGGGCTTATAAGGAATAAGGACCCTGCCTTTTTGCGTGCCCCTTAGAAATATTTGTGAGTGATTGTCTCAGTCTTCCCTCATGACATCATGGATCTCTCAAAATAGGTAATAGTTAACCTACAATTTGAGGCATGAAGGGAGTGCTAGTAGGTTGTGTCAGGGATGTGTTGACGGACATTTATGACACACTGTCAACAAGAAGGGAAGATCTATACCAGAGTTGTCTATTAAACCCAAGCCATTTGGGATAATCTACCCTGATGGTTTTTATGGCTCCATTAGCTAGCTAGGATTCTAAAATAATTAAAATATGTAAAATAACCAATGTACAATTCTATTAATCAACACATTGATACAATTGTTAACTAACAATAGTATTATATACAATTACAAGGTTTAAGTAAAGCCTTGTGAAAATAATTGTTTTCAACTAACGGATCAAAACAAGATTAAAAATAAAAGAAGTTGTTGTTGTACAATAACTAACGAACTAATAAACAATGAGTGAATAAGATTGTAAATAATATAATGATAATGGACAAAGCATTCAATGTTTAAATGGTGAAATCATTATTCATTCACAAATCAACAAATTAAATAAGTAATAAACTAACTAACCTTACGCCGATCAGCGGTACTAAACAAGATTCATCTCTTTATATTTGTATAAGATCTGCTTAACCTGTGTCAAGTATAAATCTATGACAAAATAAAAAACAATACTTCCTAAAACAACTCAAAGAAGTCTTTTATATTCCATAACAAGTTTATGATGATAGAAAGAGAAATTGATTTTATATCATGTACTTTAAAATGTCCAATAACTAAAGATGAAAGAAACTCCAACTCTCAGTAAATGGTATGGTATTACCAACTACCAAACATCAGATGTAAACTCAAAATTCATAGATAGATGATCAGTCACAAATATCAACATAACCAAAATATGATGAACCACGTAAAGAAAAACATAACATCAAAGGTTATATGAAGAAAAATCTAAAGCTAGTTCAATACAAATAAAATTTCACATCCAGAAATTACATGAGAAACAATGAAAACATTGCACAATTTACAAAAGGACGAAAGACAAAGAGTAAACTGTATCCCATATAGTTTCAAAAAAATAAGTCTATCATATGGTCCAAGAGGAATCGCCCTATCACTAAGCAAGCAGTGCTATTTAAACAAGTTCCTAGTCTGTTCCTCATATCGCGGAAGATAGAGACAGATCTTCTTATAAAAACTTTTACTAAAACAAAATAACCAAAAATATAATTCTGTTGAAATCTTCTAATCCAAAATAGTTACATCATTAAAACATTGTTTTTCAAAAAGTAAATTTACAAGTCCATATATGCCCAACTTTTGACTCTTTCACTAATCATTGCACATTGACCTGTTGTTTGTTGATACTGAAAGGGGGGTGAATCAGTATCAAGTACAATTTAAAACATTTTTTTAAACTTATACTTAAACCATTCAATTATATCCAATGAGAAATGAACAATAGTATAAGAGTTATATCAATACACCACAATACACCATGCACAATATATGAGAAATAATCAATAGTTATTGGTCAAGGGAAGTAATGACTTCCAAAGGTAGCTACAGCTTCCAAATATAAAGGGAGGGATAAACCTCCAAGAGGAAGATACAATCCTCCAATATCAAGATAGGGTTGAGCTCTCCATCCTTTCCCCTTTCTTCCACCCAAGAATATATGAGAGATAATAAAACTTTACATTAAATCATCACCATCAACCAACTGTCACATAGAGCCTGATAATGCTTCCTGAGACTTCTTCAACTTATGTAATTATTTAATTCTTGGAATACTTTGATCCTATAGATAATATTACTTAGTGTATTCTCTGAAACTCCTCCAAGTTTCACTCCTTGAATCCTCCCCAAAAAGAAGTTATAGAAAGAATGGCAGACTTTATTCAATTATGGTTTATTCAGGAGAGAAAACTTGTACGGAATGTCCCACGCTCAATATTTAACATCAAATTCTGAAACTCGCACACAAGAAACTAAATTTTGTACTATTTCCAATAAAATTTTCCCCACTTAATTTTTATTCTCTATGAAGAATTTATGATTGTTTTACCCGGAACACATGTTTATTGAATAGCTTCAGGACTGGTCAAAAACCCTATCTTCCACAGAGTGTATCTCCATAATTATAGTGAATCAAGAGATGAAACATTTACCACAGGTACCTTGATATGTGTTCTCATTACCATAGCAATTTATCCATCTAAGTCGTTCTAGAAAAAAATTTATAGCGAAAATGGTAAGATGACCTGAAAATAACATACCTTAGAACACATCACCAAAAGACTTCATCCTCCCTTGAAATCCAGCCTTATTTACTTCTGATTTCCTCTGAAATTCGAATTTTGTATCAAATGAATGTATAATGATATGTATTTATACCATTTATGTCACTTCCTTTTAACATTAGGGCCGACCTAACACTTTCTTATTTTGTAATTCTTTTCTTTAATTAACTTCAGGGGCTACATGTACTTCCTTCTTCAATTCACTTTTTCATCTTCAAAAATTCATTTCTCATCAACCATGAGGATCAACGTGACGTGCCACCTACCACCGAAAACAACATGATGTATGCTATCCATCCATGGGCGTTTTTTTCTGCATGTACAATGTCCTTCATGTCCAAATACCTTCATCAATCATGCGGTCCAAAACCAATGACTAGGGTTGACATTAATGACAACAACCAATCGTCCAACAATCTCCCCCTTTGTCATTGATGGCAACACTCATGCTCCCCCTATCATCATGATCCCAATTTCTCTCCCCCTTTGACATCAATGGAAAAGGGTAGGGTTGCTCCTCCTGAGTTGAATGACAAGAGGTAAGTCTCTTCTTTGGGGCTGCTCCCCTTAAACATGTGGCACTCAATAATAATTCATCCTTATTTTTGGTCTTTGGGACTTTTTCTTCCTTGGAATCCTTTTGTGTGGATTTTTTCTTCTCTATATTCTTCATGTCTAGGATGTATATCTTGTTCGGTCTTCTTGTTGCAATTGCAACCAATCTTCCTGAGTTATTTTCTCTGATTTTACATTTTCAGGAGTCAAACGTAAGAGTGTATCCTTGATCACATATTTTGTTGAAAATGAGGAGATTATGCTTCAGATATTCAACCAATAGGACTTTTCCTACTTTTACATTTTCACTTCCAAGCTTTATAGTTCCTTTTCCAATTATTTTGGTAGATGAGTCATCTCTAAATGCAACATTTCCACCCTTTTTCTTCAAGCTGACAAATTTTCTTTGATCTCCAGTCATATGAGATGAGAACCCACTATCTATGAATCATTAATATTCTTCTTTGCATTCCTTAGTGGCCAATGCTATTTGACAATTTTCATTGTGTGGAATTTCTTTCATTTTCCATGTTGTAGTTGGTATACAGACATTTGGCATATGATTAACTTCCTTCATCTCTCTATAATCTCGTGCTTTGTGACCATGATTATTGCACTTGTAACATACAATATTTTGATCCATTAATAGGTCAAATGGATTATAATTTCTATTCATAGGTCTAAAAACATTTCCATATCTAATATTTTCACCATTCCTGTAGCTTGCATAGTTATTCCTTTCATTGATTCTACAATTGATTTCCTTGTGTCCAAAATTTCCACAAGTATAACAATGTCCAAGAAATAAATTTTGATACCTGGGAGTAAGTGATCTTCTTTGTGGTGTGGTCCATATGGGTTCATGGTCTATTCTTTTGTAGTTTCCTTCATAATGATTGCTTTCATACCTGATGGGAGAGGATCTTCTTGATGTCTCATTCCTTTTGAATTCTAGTCTTCTATCTTGTTGTTTAACTTGTTCTAGAGTGTTGGTTTCATCATTTTAAACTTCCTTCTTCTTGGCCCTTGACCAAGTTTTGGGAGATTCTTGGTCATGTTAACCTATTTTGGGACTTCGACAGCTTGTCGAAGGAGGAGTGAAATATGAAGCGGAGATCAAGGAATCTCAGCCCCTTTTTGGGTCCGTTTTGGGTTTTTGGGATTATGTAATGGGATTGGGATGTCGGCCCATGGGTTTTACCCATGCTTAGGCCTATTTTGTAATGTATAAATAAATGTCTAGGCAATGTAAGGGGAGGATCTAGATTCAGCTATGTGATGTTGTATGAATGGCTAAGTGCTAGATCTATGTGCTCCGTGAAGACTATGTGGGACTTGCAGAGTTAAGTGGAAGTCATTGTAGCAATATTGTAGAAGGCTTAGTGTTGGAATGCAAGGAAGAAGGGTCTAGTGAGCTGCGTAGATCTTCTATCCTACGCAGAGTAAGGGTTTTGAGGCTCTCTGCTTGTAACCGATTGACTGAAGACAATAAATATGAAGAGTTGTTGGAGGTAGCCCCAGGGTGGGGTTGAACCACGTAAATACTATGTTATGCTGCTTTGTGCCTTGTCTTGATGTGTTTGCCTGTTATTTACTAAGTACTTTGATATGTTTAGATAGATCTACTTATGCTTTGTGCTTATGATATGTAAGAATGTTATATATTATCTATATAAACATGCTTAGTGCTTGATCTGCTCGATCTAATCTATTTATCGATGCTAAGTGATTAAATACGTTATATTAATGTGAATGTTGTGAAGCTCTGTTTTATCAACAAAGTAGATATTGACTGCATATTGAGGAATTGACGGTGCTAAGTTCTCTATTAAGTTGTATAATCATAGATTTGTGTCCCAGCTAAGGTTGCAGACACTTGAGTCCTGCAACCACCCCTGCCTCTACCTCAAGTGAGACTTAATCTGCTTCGTAGGTGTTGCCGAAAGGGTCGGTAGTTAGGGTTGTGTTGGTGTGTTGTTGTAGCGTTGAACCCTGGGTCTGCCCTTGCGCCAACACTTCTCTTGTTTTTTTGTCTTCAAAATGTCATTGTATCCTAGTCCTGTCTTGTTGTTTGGAGATATTTGACTTCTAAGGATCTCATCTAATTTTTCAGTGCTTTTTTCGAACTTCTTCAACTTTTCTATTCTCAATAGTAGCTCCCCTTTTGTGTGATACAATTCTTATTTCAATTTCTCATAATCTTATAATTGTTCCTCAAGCTATTAATGGTCTTTTCAAGCTTGTAATTCTCTTCTTCACAACTACTCAATTCACCTTTTAGTATTATGTTTTTGTTTCTAAGCTTGCTATTTTCAGTTTCAACATGCTTCAACTTTTCAAGATTCTCATCTTTTTGTTCACTCTCTGCATTGTCTTTGTATCCCCAAAAGGAATCAAGGTTGGTTTCTTCATCTGAATCTTCTTCACAAGTGATTTCTTCTTCTTTAGAATTCTTTTGATCATCATCCTGGGTTTCTTGGGTTATGAAGAGGACTTCTCCTCCATCATTATCTTCTTCATCACTCTCATCTAAGGAGATGTCATCATCCTTGGAGTAGAAGCTCTTTTTATTGTTGAGACTTATCTTTTTATAGTAGCAATTTTCAACAATATGACCTACTCTACCATAGTTAAAGCATTTGAGAGGAAAATTATCTTTGTATCTTCCACTTCCCTTATGGAACCTTCTTACGAAATTTTCTATTTCTTCATCAAGGTTGTTATCCTTGTCTTTTGTCTTCTTTATGGCTTTAAAGGCTGCTTCATTGTTTGGTTGGTCACTTTCTATACATGTTCTCATTTCATATGCTATAATAGACCCATGTAATTCATCCATTGTCATTTTGGTCAAGTCCCTAGTTTCTTCAATGTCGGAGACCTTAGCATCATACTTCAAGAGAAGTGATCTCAACACTTTTTGTACAACCAACGATTCATCGACCTCTATTGGATCATGTTGTCATTGATGCCAATGGTTTGATTGATTGATGTTAAGTGATTGATTGATGCCAAAGGATTGATTGATTGATGATTGATGTAATTTAATATGTATTGTCCTTTATGAAAATCCATAGATGAATATGGATCAATGAGTTGTCATTGATATGATGAAGATGGATCAATGAGTTGTCATTGATACATGATGAACATGGATTGATGTGGTTTCATTGGTATATGATGCATTATTGGAAAATGTATATATGACTCATTATTTTCTTATCATGATTGATAAGGTGCACAAATGAATGAACTCCAATGTGGTCCCCTTATGGTGAAATCCCTCACAAGAAGATGCTTTGCAGATTGAGTTATCCTAGAAGAATGGTTGGAGGACCCATGCTCTCATTATTGTCTTATGAAGATTGATAAGGTGCACAAATGGATGAACTCCAAAGTGGTCCCCTTATGGTGAAATCCCTCACGGGAAGATTCTTTGTGGATTGAGTTATTCTAGAAGAATGGTTGGAGGACCCATGCTTGTATGTGGAATAATGAGATGAAGATCAAGGAAATCGTTGGTGAAAATATCCTAGATGGATAGTGCTTGTCATGCCATTTCCGGTGGTATGTGGAATGTCACATAACTCCTCATGGTTTGAGAGTTATGGCCTTATGAAGATGAAGGACCACCACATGAAGGCTTGAAGCCCCCAAGGTCAAAGAAGTCAAAGTGACCTAAAAGAAGAAATCATTATTTAAATGATAGAGTAAAGTGACAAATTCAAGGTGGATTATTTAAATAATAAAGACAAGTGAAAAAATCAAGAAATGATAAAGTAAGGTGACAAAATCAAGAAGGAATATTTAAATGATAAAGTATTGGAGAACTTTCTATTTATGGAAAGTGGTTAACCCTAAAATAAGGAAAATAGATTAAGTGACCTAGAAATGGGTTAAGTGACCTAAAAATGGGTTAAGTGACCTAGAGGATGAAAGTATAAATAAGATAGCAATGGTCTCTTGTAGATTATCCTTTTTGTGGATCAATGGAGAGCTTCTGATGAGAATATCTTTTGGAGTATTGACGGAGAGCTTCTTGTGAGAGCTTCTTGAGAATTTTTGGTGTGGAACACTTGAGCATATTGAATATATATAGGTGAATGAGGTAACCAAAGGATATATAAGCCTAATTTCAGAGGGAAGGTGAAGAAAATAGGGCCATAATTGAAGGGAGGATAAATTCTTTTCATGATGCTTTCTAAGGTATGTTATTTACAGGTCATCTCACCATTTTCGTAATAACTTTTTTTTCTACAATGATTCAGAAAGTGAGATTGATATTCCATTGAGGAAATATATCCAAGTATATGTGGTAAATAATTCATCTTTTGGTTCATTGTATTTTTGGAGATACACTCCATGGAAAATAGGGTTTCTGGCTAGTCCTGAAACTAGTCTAAAATAGGTGTTTCCAATAAAAACGTCATAACTTCTTCATAACAGATTCAAATTCCATGAAACTAATTGTGTTGGTTATATCAAAGTATTTAGTATGTTTTGTAATAGTTTCAAATTGATTCAACAATTATTTTGTGTGGGGAAACGTCTACAAGGTCACTCTCTAGAATAAGACAGAATTCAACAAGGTATTCCATTTTTGCTATAACTCCTTTTCTGAGAGGTTCCAAGTAGTGAAACCTGGAGGAATTTCATAAAACACACTGAAGAAAATTTTGTATAAGTTTCAAATCTTTATTCAATACAGGTACAAAGTTATTATTATTTCAAGTTAGGGTTGTTGACTAATCCAAAACTAGTCATGGTTGAGACAAACAATTGATGAGTTGGCACATACATGAGGTGTATAGTTGATGATGTTGGTACATATTGATGAGTAGTTTACACATGATTGGTATATACTTGGTACATGCTTGGATGCACTTTTTTATGGTACAAGTTGATTACAGGTTGTTTGCCACAGGTTGGTGCATGGTTGATGCACTTGTTTATGGTACAGATTGATATCTGTTGAGGATTGTTGTCTCATATCAGTTGGTTATGTTAAGAACAAAATATCAATATAGCATAGAAAAACCTCAGAAAAAGTACTCAACGCCTTGAAAAAGAGATAATTTCAGATAATAAGCCTCTTCGAAGTGGCAACCTCCTTTTACCCCACTTAGATGTTCAAGTACAAGATGATTCAAAATGAAAATGTCTCCTTGGTATATATAGGAGACTAGGAGGTATAATTACAACCAATGGCCTAAAGCTGACATAAATAAAATAACATTACTGATATAATATGCCCCAATTAAGGGGTAATGAGCCAATATTAGGGCTTAACATGCCCCTCCCCTTGAGACAAGTGTTGTCTGCAACGCTTGAGTAACTCTGGATGCTTCTATATAAAAGACTCATCTTCCCAAGTGGAATCTTCAGCCGATAGTTTTGTCAATTTAATGAGATACCCTGAAATGGATCTATTACTTAGCTAGCGAATTCTTGTGTCAGTGATGGCTTCAGGCTCCAATATGATTTTTCCTTCCTCGTCAAGTTCTAGAAATATAGTTTGAACTGGGATCTTGTCTCCTATAACCTTCTTTAAGCATGAAACAGGGAAAACTAGGTGTACTCGTGAAGATGCAGGCAGCTCCAATTTGTATGCCATAATACCAATCTCTTGCAACACCTTATAAGGGCCATAGTACTTTGGTGATAATTTATTATCCTTCTTGGCTTGTTTAAGGGACATCTGTTTGTATGGTTGTAGTCTTAAAAACACCCAATCCCCTACTTCAAAATTTCTTTCACTACGATGTTGATCTGCTTGTTGTTTCATGCAATTTTGTGCCATGGTCAGGTTGTCCTTTAAGATTGGGAGAACTTGTTGTTGATTCTTGATGTGATCTTCCACTGCTTGAACCTTAGATTTTTCTTTTAGAGAAGAAGTGATGGAAGGAGGGTTGTATCCATAAAGTTCCATAAATGGTGTCATTTTTGTTGCAGTATGAAAGGAAGTGTTATACCACCATTCTTCCAAGGGTAACCATTTGAACCATTGTGTTTGTTTATCAGAGACAAATCAACGAAGGTAGCCTTCTAGACATT
>ML780373.1:1203422-1214189 GCA_009831015.1 Picea engelmannii | reverse complement strand
TAACAAGCTTGAAGGAGATCCATAGACACAAATGGATGATGAAATACCAATCCTTGATGAGGAAAACTATTCTACTTGGAGAATAGAGATGAAAGTGTATTTGAAGACAATGGGAGCAACTATTTGGAAGGCAACCATTGGTGGATTGGTTCCCTTGAGGAACAAGTCAAAGTATGCGGCTCAAAGGGAAAGAAAGAAGAATGATGCATTGGCTCTTAATACCATTCTTAGTGGACTCTCAAGTTGTATCAAAGAGAGCATGGGACAATTCACTTCTGCCAAGGATCTATGGCTAAAGATAGAGGAGACATATCAAAGAAAGAAGGAGAAGGAAGATATTGAAGACCACTCCATCAATACTATCAAAGGTAAAGAATCATCAAAAACTCTTGAATGCATTATTTCTAAATGTGATCTTGAAAACATTTCAAATGAAGACAAAGAATCAAGTGATGATGTTATCACAAAGGAAGATCTTGAAGATACTTCAAATAAAGGTAAAGAATCTCCAAAGACTCTTGATTGCAATGATTCAAAATGTGATGATGTTAAATTTTTCTCAAGTGAAGAAGATGATCTAGAAACAGTTTGTGTAAATTTTGATGGTAGTTATCCCATGGAAAGAATAGAAGAAGATCTATTAGAACTTCAAAAGGAAGTTGAAGAGGGTTTATATAGATACATAAGTGATCATTTTTATACACACTATAACTATCTTTCGGATAACACTAAGAAGTTTCTTAGGAGGAGTCAAAGGCACATATTGAAGTTAAAGGGAATGCTCAAAGAACAAGAAGAGAGAAATAAGACTAAATTGGAAGAAAAGGAAGAAGAGATCATGAGACTAAAGAATGAAAAAGAAGATATGAACATAGATGATGAGATTAGAAATTTTTTTGAAACTATTATTCATCTCAAGACCCAAATTGAAGAATCCAAAAGGGTAGAAGAACTTTTGAAGAATCAAATTAACAAAAAGGAAGAGTCATGTGATAAGTTAGAAGTTGAAATTGTTGATCTTAGAAAGAAAGTGGAGAAGTCAAATAAATTCTTGAATAGTTCAAAAATCTTGGATGAGATCTTGGAAAGTCAAATATCACCATATGATAAATTAGGTCTTGGATACAAAGAAGTAGCTACACATGCTGAAGTAAGCACCTTAAAGAACCATGAGGTAAGTCCATCAAAGAAGGAGGACAATGTTGCAAAGCAACCATCTACACAAGGCAAGGAAAATTTCAAAAGAACAAAGCAAGAAAAACATCAAGAAGCTATCTTTGGGACACCAAAGTGATGCAGGAGAATCGCTCAAGACAAGCGAGCCAGCATGGAAGACAATGAACAGCTGGACAAGGCCAGCCGAAACTTTTTGAATTTTCATACAAAAGGATGTGCCAATGTATAAATGATGCATTTATGAGAAAGTGATTTTGTATATTGTATCAGACCTCGAGCCATACGCTCTTGTATGAAGTAGATAGGAGGCATTTAATAGATTTAATGTTGGTAGATAGGATGTTTTAAGTCTAGATTTGATAGTTTAGAGTCTGAGAGGGAAAACGGATATAGACACCCTCATTGTATCTTTGTAACATTATTATCAATCAAGCATCCAGGAGAAGAGCAGAGAGAGTAGAGAATATTGTAGGAGAACCAACCATGTACAGGCATTTGAATTAATAGAAGGAACTTTGATTCAAATTCATGGGTTGTGTTGTTTTCTCTGTGTGTTGTTGATATGCTCAGGAATGTTTGTTTCTGTTATTCATTTGCTTTGTAGATGTTGTGCATGTGAATTCATGCTTCAAACTGAAGTCTAAAGGGGAGATGGAATGAGTTTCAATTGTTTCTCTATCTGAGCCAAGAGATTCCTGCAAGCTGTGCAGTCGAATTCATCCGCAAAGAGTGCATTGATGAAGGCTCAGTAGTTGAAATTTTGTTCTCATTCGCCCAGACGTTGATTTGAGTTATTGAAGCCATGCAAGGAGTGCGCAGGCTGAAGAGGAAGTCTCAGTTGTTAATCTGAGTAGAGGAGACTGAAGACTGCTGCTGCAGAAAGTGCACAGAGTCGGAAGGATTCAACTCTTGAGAAGTGGTTGAACGTCGAGTGCGAGGAGTGCGCATGAATCCATCTGAAAGAATCAGAGTGGAAAAGTGCAGGAGGTTTAGCACCTTCATAATATTGTTGAAAAGGGAACACAGGAGGTTTGATCGAAGAAGGGTCAAGCAGGGTTTGCAGGCACAGGTTTGGAGGGCAAGTCTTGAGAAGAAATACCTAGCCATTCCAGAGAAATCTCAAGGAGGATAATCGACGGTCAGGATTCGCAGACGAAAGCCATGAAATCCCGCCAGCCATCAGATCTTGGGGAAGTTGTGCAAGGTTCAAGCCGAAGGAGCAGGGGAAGATCTCGGAGATTCAGAGTTCGGGATATCGGGGTTTCTGTGTTCGTGAAACTCTTGCAGAAAGGAATCGCGATCCGCGATTTCTCGAAAGGATCTCAGCCATTGATCGGTGAGACACATGTCAAGAAGCAGGGGAGTTAGTGGAGATCAGCTCATCGGAGATCGGGACTTCTGGAGCCAAGAGTCTTGTGCATGAATTTGTGATTAGTGAATTCCCGAGAGGATCAGAGTCGTTGATCACAGTAGGGATACGTGGCACGAGATCCCGGGGAGTCAGGGTTCGACATTTCGGGGTTCTCACATACAACGGAATCGCAGTAGGAAAAATTGCAATTTTTCGAAACACGACGGGTCCCACAGTCACACCATTACGGTGGAGGATAGGTGTCGGGAGGTCAGCCCTTGTAGGGAGACAATGACAGGTGGTATCGGCATATCGTGTGTTCGAAGGTTCGTGAGTTGGAGCCGCAAAGATTTGTGTCAAAGTTTACGAGGTCGCGAGAGGCGATATCTCAACAACCATCGGTTAGCGTGTGGGACCACGGAGCAAGTGGAAGACAGGTGGCATCAGAGATCGGAGGATCGGAGATCCTGAGGACAAGAAGTTATACACATCTCAGTCTCACGAAGTCCGAACTTCTGATAGGGGGAAAAGGACTGTGGTCTTGTTGGCCAACGGTCACATGCGAGAAGAGTTAGCGAAGGGGCTAAGGGCCTTAGAAGTACCATCGGAGATCAGGAATCGGGGCTTCGCAAGAGCAGTGACTCACGACAGCGTGAGTACCGATTTCTCGATGGGGTAATTCCTGATAAGAAGTTAGGAATCCGTGGGCAAATAGTCATCGGGGTTTGAGGATTTACAAGACCCAATTCCGTGAGTCCCAGTCTTGCGACCACGCGATATCCGATTTCCTGATAGATGAAAGGGAGATCATAAGGAGAATTCTGTGGGTGTGAAGAACTCCCGATAAGGAGTTTAAAGATAATTTTTCTCTTCGGGCCAGTGAAAGAAGAGGTCCTAGTGAGAGCGGATGTGCCTGGGTGGGCGTTTGCGTCAGAGTGGTATCGGAGCAGATATCTTGTCTGTATATTTCAGGTGAGAAGAGTGAGGAAATCTCTCTGTTTCCTATAGCAGAGAAGAAGAAAATTTCACCATGTCGCCGAGGAGAGAAAGACAATCACCCGATCCAGAGGATAGGGGAAACTAGAGAGGTAGAGGGAGACAAGCACAGAATCCAGAAATGGAAAGGAAAATACGTGATCTCAGAGCGAGATTAGAAGATATGGAAGCAGCGCAGAGACGCACAGCCAGTGATGGAGATCTGAGTGACTCCGAAGGTGAAGTTGAAGCTGAACAACAAGGAGAAGTTGCAACCGAGGATGCAGCCAATGAGCGATTAATTAAATCTATCGCCCGAAAGAGTTCCAAAACAAAAATGGACATTCCAGCTTACGAAGGAAGTCTGGATGCAGAAGAGCTTCTAGATTGGATCAGGGCTATTGACACCTACTTTGATTATGAGGACATCGAAAAGGATAAGAAGGTTAGGCATGCTGTCACAAAATTGAAGGGACATGCAACATTATGGTGGGACGAGCTTCAAGCAGATAGACGTTCCAAAGGTAAGCAAAAGATCAAAAGTTGGGATAGAATGATTGTGAAGATGAAGGCAAAATTCATCCCAAGGGATTATCAAATCACACTGTTCAGGAGGATGCAGAACCTGAGATAGAAGTTGATGACGGTAAAGGAGTATACCAAAGAATTCTACAAGCTCAATATCAGAGCAGGTCATCGGGAGAGCAATGATGAAAACTTTTCCAGGTATATGAATGGCTTGAGATACGATATCCAGGATGAGATGAGTATGAAAACCATCAAAATGGTGGAGGATGTGTATCAGATGGCGTTGAAAGCAGAAGAGAAGCTAAGCTGTAAGCCAACATAGTGAGGCCGAGGAAGGAGCCAACCAAAAGATAATTCAGTTGCTCAGGATAGGTTCTAGAAATCTAAGGATGACTGGAAGAAGCCTCAGATGAGAACATAAAGAGGTGGAAGTTCATAGCGAGGCCGGCACGCTGAACAGCAGAGGCAACAGACAGAGCAAGGTGAAGGATACGCTGATAATAACAATTTTCCTCCTACCATAGGTAGAGGAAGAGGCATAGGTGGAGTCATCAAATGCTTCACATGTGGAAAGGATGGACACAAGGCAATTGACTGTCCAGATAGGAAAAAGGATAGAGGAGAAGCTCACATCGCCAAGGCACAGAGGCAAAATGCTGAGGCAAAAGACGCAGAAGACGGAAGGTTGTTGATGATGTGTAAGGTTCTCTTAACACCCGAGAAGAAGGTGGAGGACACAGCACAAAGAAACATATTGTTTATAACTGCATGCAAAACCAAAGATAGGGTGTGCAAGGTTATCATGGACAGCGGTAGCACAGACAATCTCGTTTCAACCGATATGGTGGAGAAACTGGAGTTGGAGACGACTAATCATCCAAGTCCTTACAAAGTCTCATGTCTATAGAAGGGACATCAGGTAAATTTCACCAAACAATTCTTAGTTGACATCAAGATAGGAGGATACAATGATAAAATTCTCTATGATGTTATTCCTATGGATGTATGTCATTTATTATTAGGCATACCATGGCAATATGACAGGAACGTAGTTCATGATGGGAAGATGAATACGTACACTTTGGAGAAGATTGGAAGAACACATATGTTACTTAAAATTAAAGAAAAAGAAGTAAAACCAGAACCAAGAAATACTATACTTCTCATGAGTGGGAAGGAACTTCTGGCGGAAGTAAAGAAGAAGGAAGATCCACAGTTCTTTGTGGTCAGGAAACCAAGAGTCGTTTTGACCAGAACAAGAGTGGATGACTTGTCGGAAGAAATTCAGGAACTGCTGGAAGAGTTCACTGATATTGTGGTAGACGAATTACCTCATTTGTTGCCACCGATGAGGAGTGTGAGTCATCACATAGATCTCATACTCGGAGCAAGTTTGCCAAATAAAGATGCGTACAGGTTGACACCACAGGAGAATGAAGAGGTCAAAAGGAAAGTGCAGGAACTATTGGATAAAGGACCGATCAGGGAAAGTTTAAGTCCGTGTGTCATTCCAATGGTACTAAGTCCAAAGAAAGATGGAGGATGGAGAATGTGCACTGATTCCAGAGCCATTAACAAGATAACCATCAGGTATAGTTTTCCATTGCCACAGATGGATGACTTGATGGACTGCTTAAGTGGAGCTAATTTTTTTTCAAAGGTTGATTTGAAAATCGGATACCATCAGATTCGCATGAGGGAAGGCGATGAATGGAAGACAACCTTCAAGACCAGCGAAGGGTTGTACGAATGGCTAGTCATGTCGTTTGGCTTGATGAATGCACCAAGTACCTTCATGAGGTTGATGAATGAAGTGTTGAAGGAATTCATTGGTAAATTTTTCATTGTTTATCTAGATGACATATTGATTTTCAGCAAAACAAAAGAAGAACATCTAAAGCGTTTAGTTGCAGTAATGAGGAAGATACAACAAGAGAATTTGTTGATCAACAAGAGGAAATCTTCATTTATAAAGACAGAACTCATTTACTTGGGGTTTGTCATATCGGCAAATGAATTGAATATGGATCCAATTAAAGTGGAGGTAATTAAAAATTGGCCATCACCAAGAAATGTTTTCGAGGTGAGAAGTTTTCATGGACTGGCTAGTTTCTACCAGAAATTCATCAGGAATTTTATTGGAATTAGCGCAGCGATGATGGACATTGTCAATAAAAGACATAAATATTTTCATTGGACTAAAGAGGCAGAGAAGAACTTCAATCTGTTGAAGTGGAAGATCACCGAACAACCAGTTTTGGTGTTGCCAGATTTTACGAAAGTGTTCCAGGTAAAATGTGATGCAAGTGGCTTTGCCATAGGAGCAGTCTTGAGCCAAGAGGACAAACCAATTGCATATTTCAGTGAGAAGTTGGATGAGGTGAAAGTAAAGTACTCCACATATGATAAATATTTTTATGCTATCATATAGGCGCTGAAGAAATGGAGACATTACTTGATTCCAAAAGAATTTGTATTGTACAGTGATAATCATGCATTACAGTTTGTGACTCAACAGGAGAAGTTGAATCAGAAACATGCCAAATGGGTAGAGCATATGCAGAATTTTACATTTGTAATTAAACACATTTCAGGTACTGCTAACAAAGTGGCTGATGCTTTGAGCAGGAAATGTTTGTTGCTGCAGGAGTTCCGAGTCAAAACATTAGGTTTTGAAAATCTTAAAGATATGTATGCAGGGGTGCAGATTTTGCAGAGGCATATGAGGCAGCTGAGAATCCAGTTCTCAGAGAGAGAAACCCATAGATGGATTACATGATCCAAAATGGATTGTTGTTCAGAGGCAACCAGCTGTGTATTCCAAATTGCTCCATGAGGGATAATCTGCTAAAAGAGAAGCACAGCGGAGGATTGGCAGGACATTTTGCCATGATAAGACATTTGAAAAGCTGAGCGAAGCATACTTTTGGCTAGGGATGCGGTCGGAAGTCAAGAATTTTGTTGACAGCTGTAGAATTTGCCAGCATTCAAAGGGCCAGAAGCAGAATGCAGGATTCTATCAATCCTTACCCATACCTGAAAGGCCGTGGGATGAAATCATCATGGATTTCGTATTAGGACTACCGAGGATGCAAAGAGGACATGATTCGATCTTTGTGCTGGTTGACAGGTTCTCAAAAATGGCACATTTTATTCCATGCCATAAGACCAATGATGCGACTCATATCGTGAATTTGTTTTTCAAGGAGATTGTTAGACTTCATGGTTTACCCAGAAGCATAGTATTGGTCAGGGATACAAAATTCATTGGACATTTTTGGAGGACACTCTGGAAGAATATGGGAACTAACTTGATGTTCAGTTCAGCCTACCATCCTCAGATGGATGGGCAAACAGAGGTAGTAAATAGGAGTCTAGGAGATTTACTCAGAAGCCTAGTGACAGAGCACCACAGCAGTTGGGACAATGTGTTTCCACAGGCAGAGTTTGCATACAACGACTCAGTGAACAGAAGCACAGGAAAAAGCCCATTTGAGATTGTATATGGCAGGTAGCCAAGAGGAGTATTTGAACTGAGGGACTTAGAGCAGATGATGACCAAGAGCGCAAGCACTGAAGAATTCACAGAGGCGATGGAAGAACTTCACAGCAGGGTGAAGCAGCGATTGCTGGAAACAAACCAGGAATACAAGCACAGAGCGGATCAGCATCGGAGACAAATTCAATTCGAAGTTGGTGATCTATTTTTGGCACATCTGAGGAAGGAAAGGTTCCTGAGAGGAACATATAACAAGATGAAATTGAAGAAAATTGGGCCATGCAGAGTCCTGAAGAAATTAGGAGAAAACGCTTATGAAATTGAATTGCCGGATGGGATCGAAATATCTCCGACATTCAATGTCTCAGACTTATATCCATATAAGGCTGAGGAAGTAGGAGCTGGAAGTAATGAACAGCCATAAATCTAGTGGAAAAAGTAGATGCCAATTGCACAGAATCCATAGATGGACAATATACTTGACAAAAGAGTGAGCAAAAAGACCAGGCAGAAGCAATACTTCGAGTATCTGGTTAAATGGAAGGACCATCCAGTGGAAGATGCCAGCTGGGAAAGTGAAGAAGAGATTCAAAAGCATGGACAGACCGTGCAGGAGCTCATGGATAGGAGCCCATGAAATTTTCCAAGCCGAGGAGTATGATGTAGGAGCATCGCTCAAGACAAGCGAGCCAGCATGGAAGACAATGAATAGCTTGACAAGGCCAGTCGAAAATTTTTGAATTTTCATACAAAAGGATGTGCCAATGTATAAATGATGCATTTATGAGAAAGTGCTTTTGTATATTGTATCAGACCTCGAGCCATACGCTCTTGTCTGAAGTAGATAGGAGGCATTTAATAGATTTAATGCTGGTAGATAGGATGTTTTAAGTCTAGATTTGATAGTTTAGAGTCTGAGAGGAAAAACGGATATAGACACCCTCACTGCATCTTTGTAACATTATTATCAAACAAGCATCCAAGAGAAGAGTAGAGAGAGCAGAGAACATTGTAGGAGAACCAACCATGTACAGGCATTTGAATTAATAGAAGGAACTTTGATTCAAATTCATCGGCTGTGTTGTTTTCTCTGTGTGTTGTTGATATGCTCAGGAATGTTTGTTTCTTTTATGCATTTGCTTTGTAGATGCTGTGCATGTGAATTCAAGCTTCAAACTGAAGTCTGAAGGGGAGATGGAATGAGTTTCAATTGTTTCTCTATCTGAGCTAGGAGATTCATGCAAGGTGTGCAGTCGAATTCATCCGCAAAGAGTGCATTGATGAAGGATCAGTAGTTGAAATTTTTTCTCATTAGCCCAGATGTTGATTTGAGTTATTGAAGCTGTGCAAGGAGTGTGCAGGCTGAAGAGGAAGTCTCAGTTGTTAATCTGAGTAGAGGAGACCGAAGACTGCTACTGCAAAAAGTGTGCAGAGTCGGAAGGATTCAAAAATTGAGAAGTGGTGGAACGTCGAGCGCGAGGAGTGCGCATGAATCCATCTGAAAGAATCAGAGTGGAAAAGCTCAGGAGGTTTAGCACCTTCGTAATATTGTTGAAAAGGGAACACAAGAGGTTTGATTGAAGAAGGGTCAATTAGGGTTTGTAGGCGCAGGCTTGGAGGGAAAGTCTTTAGAAGAAATACCTAGCCATTCCAAAGAAATCTCAAGGAGGAGAATCAACGGTCAGGATTCGCAGATGAAAGCCATGAAATCCCGCCAGCCATCAGATCTCGGGGAAGTTGCACAAGGTTCAAGCTGAAGGAGCAGGGGAAGATCTCAGAGATTTGGAGTGCAGGATATCGGGGTTTCTGTGGTCGTGAAACTCTTGCAGAAAGGAATCACGATCCGCGATTTCCCGAAAGGATCTCAGCCGTTGATCGGTGAGACACGTGTCAAGAAGTAGGGGAGTCAGTGGATATCGGCTCATCGACGATCGGGACTTCTAGAGCCAAGAGTCTTTGCATGAATTAACAATTAGCGAATTCCCGAGAGGATCAAATTCGTTGATCACAGCAGGGATACGTGGCGCGAGATCCCGGGGAGTCAGGGTTCGACATGTTGGTTGTGGAGCCTGACTATCTTCCTGATGCAGAGGTCCTTCATTTCAGCCGTGTCTATACCCCATGAAGTATTTACACCCTAGAAGTATGTACACTCTTCCACGCGGGGGAGTGCAGAGGGGGGGTACCCCCTCTGCGGGGTCCAGGGGGTCCATCCCCCCGGCTGGGGGGTCTGGGGGCAAGCAGGCCCCCAGCAGGGGTTCGGGGGAAGCGTCCCCCGAAGAAAAAATTGCCTTCTAAAAGTATATTGTAATTTCATTGTAAATCTGGACCGTTCATTATAAGGTCGCAGATCTAACGGTAGAGATTATGTTAGGTTTTTTTTTTCCCTAGAAGGCAACCGTCTTTTATGAGGGAAATGTATTGCGATTATGTATGAGGGTGAATATTGTATTCTGAGATAGGAGACTGTGAGAGAAAGAAGAGGAAGTTACAGTGGGTTTTTTTGTAGGTTGTATCCCTTCATTTGCTGGATAATAACAAAGGAAGGACCTGGCAATTTCTCTGGTGGACGTAGCCCACACTGGGTGAACCACGTATATCTGTGTCTCTCTTGTATTGTGTGTCTTTTGTGTTTTATTTCTGCATTTGTTTTATTTTATTGCTCTGTGGTCCTATTTTTCTAACAACTGGTATCAGAGCGTAAGGTAACTCGTAGGAAAGGAGGGTTCCTGGTTCGAGTAGGAGCAATGTCAGAAGATGGAAAGTTTAGGGTCGAGAAATTTAACGGCCAAAACTACCAGTTATGGAAGATGCAGATGGAAGACTATTTATATCAGAAGGATCTATGCCTACCATTGAGTGGAGTAGCAAAGAAGCCGGCAGCCATGAAGGACAAAGAATGGGAGATTCTTGACAGAAAGGCTCTAGGAACGATACGGCTGAGCCTGGCAGCGTCGGTGGATTTCAATATTTTGAAAGAAAAGACAACGAAGGATTTGATGGATGCGCTGGCCAAATTGTATGAAAAACCCTCGTCATCGAATAAGGTATTTCTAATGAAGAGATTATTTAATATGAATATGTCAGAAGGTGGATCTATTGCAGATCATTTAAATGAATTTAATACGGTTACTAATCAACTAAGTTCTGTAAAAGTGGACTTTGATGATGAGGTTAGGGCTCTTCTAATCTTGTGCTCATTGCCAGAAAGCTGGAATGGCTTGGTCATGGCTGTAAG
>ML780373.1:1152027-1172596 GCA_009831015.1 Picea engelmannii | reverse complement strand
TAAAAGTATATTGTAATTTCATTGTAAATCTGGACCGTTCATTATAAGGTCGCAGATCTAACGGTAGAGATTATGTTAGGGTTTTTTTTGCCCTAGAAGGCAACCCTCTTTTATGAGGGAAATGTATTGCGGCTATGTATGAGGGTGAATATTGTATTCTGAGATAGGAGATTGTGAGAGAAAGAAGAGGAAGTTACAGTGGGTTTTGCTGTAGGTTGTATCCCTTCATTTGCTGGATAATAACAAAGGAAGGACCTGGCAATTTCTCTGGTGGACGTAGCCCACACTGGGTGAACCACGTATATCTGTGTCTCTCTTGTATTGTGTGTCTTCTCTGTTTTATTTCTGCATTTGTTTTATTTTATTGCTCCGCGGTCCTGTTTTTCTAACATGGCATTTCAGGGTTCTCGCATACAATGGAATCGCAGCAGGAAAAACCACGATTTTGCGAAACGCGACGGGTCCCACGGTCACACCATTACGGTGGAGGACAGGTGTTGAGAGGTCATCCCTTGTAGGGAGACGATGACAGGTGGCATCGACATATCGTGAGTTCGAAGGTTTGTGAGTTGGAGCCGCAAAGATTTGTATCAAAGTTTACGAGGTTGCAAGAGGCGATATCTCGACAACCATCGGTTAGAGTGTGGGACCACGGAGCAAGTGGAAGATAGTTGGCATCGAAGATCAGAGGATCAGAGATCCTGAGGACGCGAGTTCTACACATCTCAGTCTAGCGAAGTCCGAACTTCCGATAGGGGGAAAAGGACTGTGGTCTTGTGGGCCAACGATCACATGCGAGAAGAGTTAGCGAAGGGGCTAAGGGCCTCATAAGTACCATCAGAGATCGAGAATCAGGGACTCGCAAGAACAGTGACTCACGATAGCATGAGTACCGATTTCCCAATGGGTTAATTCCCAATAAGAAGTTAGGAAGCCGTGGGCAAATAGTCATCGGGGTTCGAGGATTTACAAGACCCGATTCCGTGAGTCCCAGACTTGTGACCACGCGATATCCGATTTCATGATAGATGAAAGGGAGATCGTAAGGAGCATTCTGTGGGTGTGAAGAACTCCCGATAAGGAATTTAAAGAGCATTTTTCTCTTCGGGCCAGTGAAAGAAGAGGTCCTGGTGAGAGCGGACGTGCCTGGGTGGGCGTTTGCGTCCCAAAGAAAAGGTATGAAAGTATTTTTCATGGGCATTGTTATTCATGTAATGAATATGGTCACAAATTTTTTGAAAGTAGATCTTATGAAAGAAGATATAATGGAAGATTTCATAACACCATAAGGTGTTGGAGATGTGATCAAGTAGGACACATTGTTGTTCACTATAATGCCATGAAATGCTACATCTATAGTGGATTTGGCCACAAATCCCAGGAGTGCTGGAACACAAGAAGAAAGTCCATGATGATGAATTCACATAGCATGGATAGAAGAAGGAATGAAGTAAGTAAGGGAGAAATCTTTGAAAATATGGATGCTCAAAGGTATATTTTTGAGGAGAAGGGACATCTAAAGAAGTGGGTGAAGAAGACAGAGCATCCAGAACAAAATTAAAGACTGAAGGGAAGTTCAAAGTGTCATATATTGAGGCATGCGTGTGTGACAGTGGTATCAGTAGCGTATATATGTAGGCTGACCTTGAATAGGTCGCGTACATACGCGAGTTGTCTGTGCAGTAGGCCACGTATATGTGGTGAAGCCTAAGGAAAAGGGCTATGCATTGGGATTGGAGTTTAGATGTGATGGTATAACTCTGTGTTGCAGGGTCTAACACGGTTTGTTGCAGGTTCTGACACTGTTTGTTGCAGGTTTTCATGATCCTATATTGATTTATGCAAAGTGATGATAAAAATTAATGAAAGGCCATCTTGTATGCATAGAACTAACCCATGAGTGTGGATTGAGGCATTTTCTGTTAAATAACAATGTTGGTTATTGCAGTGAAGTTATGTCACCATAGTTATATGATGATGATGCTAGCTAGAGATGCCATTGATCTATTGAATCATATTATTAGTACATTGGTAGAGGCACCTACTAGAAGTTTTGATTGGCACATATTTTATGGTGGACTTGGCATACATGTGTGAGGATTCATCTTGTTGTGGTATTGGTGCATGGTTGGCATACTTGCTTGGTACAAGTAGTGATACATGTTGATGTACACATTTGGTATATGCTTGGATAATGAGTACTTGGCTAAAAGTACATCATTGGTATTACTTGATTAGCATATATTTTGGTACAAGAGGCATTTGATGATTGAGGCACTTGGTTCATGGTAGAGACATATCATGAGTGATATGACACTTATTTGGCATGTTGGTAGATGCACATGGTTGGCATATTGGTGGATGCACATGGTTGGGATATTGGTAGATGCACATGTTGGCATATTGATAGAGGCATATGATTGATACATTCCATGGATGATATATTTTGGAACATTTCATGATGTTGATGTACATGGTTGATGTACATAGGTGGTGTGCATGATGAGTGTAGAATTCCTGCAGAAACCCCGATAGATCTAGAATTCTAGTTAAATTGAACACATACAATTTGTTGATATTCAAGAGACGAGAGAAATTTTTTTCTCCATAAATTAGAGAATTATATTAATAAAAAATGAATATACATGAGAAACCAACCTCAAAAAGAAGAGAGGAGGTGAATATATAGAATTTCCAACATAGAAATTCTAGTCAAAAAAGCTAGAAAAAACTAAAATAAGTGTCATAGGCTAAGGGAGACCGCATAGTTCGAACTAGACCACTAAAGACACATGTCACACACTCATTAATTCCCACAAGAGTCAAGTGGTGCGCATTATCTCACTTAATCTCACTTAACTGACAAGAGAAGTAGTTCCAACTCACTTAACTGACCTGAAATAGCAGTTACTAATAATAGTAAAGGAAAAAATCATTAATTAAGGAATAAATCTCTCACTCAAAGAGGAGGTGCACATTACCCAATAATGGATGATATTTTTCATGGGGGTGTTGGAATAAAGAAATAAAATCAAGAAAATCAAGAACCGGGAGTTGAGTCTTGATCTATAAATAGCAGTTTTCCCTAAAATCTAGGGATGAGGCGCCCTTCTTCTATATGTGGCCAAATTAGGTGAAATAAAGTTTGATGGAAAGTATTAACCAAGATCTAGGAGTCTAAGCTAGGTATAAGCTAATGTAAGTTAGGGTTATTCTCCAACACCCCCCTTTAAGCCTAACTGTAATGACAAAAAATTTGAGTTCCGAAAACTTGGCCATTTTAGGTACTCATTACATAAAAGAAATCTTCATGAAAAGAGGAAAGAGGGAAAACCTCGTGGGACCCCCCCCCGCCACCCCCCCCCACAAAAGAGGAAAAAAATGCTGAGTGGCCAAAAGTGACCTACTCAACTGTCTCCACCACTCCAAGCATAGTTCTCAGTTCTGAAAATTTCTTTTCAGTGAAGGACTTGGTGAAGATGTCTACAACCTGCTGCTCTGTGGGGCAATACTGCAGTGAAATGAATCTTTCACGGATCAAATCGTAGATGTAATTCATGTGAATCTTGATGTGCTTGGCCCTCTAGCTCTAAACTGGATCAATCGATATCTGAATGGACCCCTGATTGTTACAAAATATGACAGTCGAAAGTGGATACTAAATACCAAACTTGGAGAGAAGCCCTTGCAACCAAACAACCTGTGTAGTTGCATTCACTGCAACTCTATACTCTGCCTCTGCTATATATAAATAAATCATGGATTGCTTCTTGCTATACCAACAGAATGGACTTGAAAAAAAGATGAAAACATAACCAAAGCTGGACTTGCAGTCTGTACCATCGCTAGCCCAATCAGAATCTGTGTACCCAATCAATGAAAGTGGGCAATCTTCAGCATAAAAGATACCAAAACTGGGAGTACCTTTCACATATCTAAGGATTCTCTTTGCATCTTTCTAGTGAATCTCACAAGTCTCCTACATATATATGGAACAAAATCCTACTGCAAAAGAGATATCAGGTCAGGTGTGAGTAAGATACAACAAAATCCCAACCAACTTTCGATACAGTGTACTGTCCACCAAAGGTGTAGTACCCACATCATCAAATCTGACCCCCGAAAGAAAGGGAGATGTTGTTGGCTTACATTCTGTCATCTGAAAGAGGACAAGTAGATCTTATGCATACTTATACTGTGCCATCTTGATCCCTGAAGTAGACTGAGAAACTTCAATACCAAGAAAGTAGTGCAACAGTCCCAAATTTGTCATGGAAAATCGATCGTGCAATGTTGATTTTTCCGAATCAATGGCCGAAGTAAGTTTCCCTGTCATCGGTAAGTCATCTACATAAAGTAATATCATAAAAAGGGAATCATCATGTTGCATAAAATAAACATTCGGATCATATTTTCATCGAATGAACCCAATGGAAAGAAGGAAAGAATCCATCTTTGCATACCAGGCTCTGGGAGCCTGTTTTAGGCCATACAAAGATTTCTTTAATTTGAAAACGAGGGAAGAGTTATGAATGTATCCCTGTGGGTGATCCATATATATATCCTCCTTGATATCTCCATGAATAAATTCACTCTTTACATCCATTTGATGAACTTCCCATCTGCAAGAAGCAACAATGGCCAAAACTAGTCGATTGGAGTCCATTTTTGCAACAGGTGCAAATGTCTCTGTGTAGTCTATGCCATGTACCTATGAGTATCCTTTTGTGACAAGTTGAGATTTTTACTTTCTTATATCACCATATGAAGAAATATTTTTTCGATATATCCATCTTCATCGAACAAGCTTTCTTCCTTTCAGAAGTGGAACCAAGTCCCATGTGTTGTTGTCCATAAGGGAAAAGTACTCTTCATCCATGGCAGCCTCCCAAAGTGGGTTTCCAGCAGCCTCAGAGTGTGAATATGGATCTAAACCAAGTTTCATATAGAAATATATGGGAAGCAAATGTTTTTTGGCAACCAGGGCTTGAGGAGCCCCAAACAACTGTGATCTAGTCCTTCTTGTATCCGCAGGATCATCGACTAGTTCACCCGCATCTTGCAAGGTTTTCTCTGCCCAAGTTGGCAAATGAATTGGATCAGACATGAAATTATCCTCATCCTCTATATAAGACCCAAAAGGATGCTCTGATGTCTTCTTTGAAGTTCTCGAAGAATCTTTTGACTCCTCCTTATCAATGACAACAAGTGGTTCCTCAGCAGGGTCTTCTGAAAAATCATGCAATGATTCTTCTTCAAACTTCACACTTTGAGCTAGAATGAACTTTTCAGTGTGAGAGTCCAGCAATATATATCCTTTGACACCTTCAGGATATCCAAAAAACATGCATTCAACACTTTGAAGCTCCAAATCCTTCCTCCTATCTGTCAGAATGTGAGCCCATGCTCGTGAACCAAAAATGTGAAAGTGAGACACTTTCAGTTTCTTACCGGTCCAACATTCAAAATGAGTGGTGACTTTGAGTGATTTGTGAGGAACTCAGTTTTGAATGTATGCTGCACAATTAATAGATTCATCCCATAGCTTGGAAGCTAATGATTTCGACTGTAGCATACAATTGGCCATCTCTTTTAAAGACCGGTTTTTCCTCTCCACAACACCATTCCGCTGTGGTGTATATGGCACTGTGTGTTGTATTTGTATACCTGCATCAATACAAAGTTTCTTCACATATTTTATGAAATAATCCCCCCCATTATCAGTATGGAGTATCTTAATCTTACACCTAGACTCATTCTCAACAAGTGCTTTAAATTCTACAAGGCATTCAAATACTTTTGATTTTAATTTCAGAAAAAATACCCAAGTAAAGCGAGAGAAATCATCTATGAAGGTGAGTACATATCGATCCTTACTGATTGAAGGCTGTGGGAATGGGCCTATGATGTCACTTTGAATCCTCCCAAGAGGTGAAGAATCTCTCTGTGCCTTCCCTTTGTCAAATTTTTTCTCTGGATGCTTGCCAAGAATGCATCCTTGACATACATCACTTGTGAATTTAATAGTTGGCAATCCTTCTACCATGTTTTCCTTGCTGAGTTGATGCAAGTACTTATAGTTTAGATGGACAAATATTTCATCACATAACCTGATGATATCATTAGATTGTGACAGAAATATAGTGCTAATATATTTAGGAACAAAGTGGGAGAAGAAATACAAACGAGAACCGTGATCTGCAATTCCATGTGCAAGCTGTGAGCCTGTGGAAATGTCGGTAATCACTGTGGAGTCCAGAGTGAACTCCACCTTACTTCAAGAGCTGGAATGAGTGATCTGATATAGCGAGAGAATATTTTTGGACAGCGATGGAACATGAAACACATTTTTGAGGCAGCCCCCTTCAAGATCAACAATTCCTTCTTCGCACACCTTTGCGGGTGTGGCATCTCCCAAGTAAATTGGGGATCTGGTGCTTTCTTTGATGGAGGAAAATTCATCTTTTGATGCATCCATATGGTTCGATGCACCTGAATAAAGGATCCAAGATGATGATGTGTATGTTACATCCATTAAATCATGACCATCTCGTGCTCTCCCTCCATTTTGTTATCATCTTTCTTCTTTTCATTTTCGGGCACCATGAGATTGTGCTGCTGCAATTGCTTAGCCATCTCATTGATAGTCTTCCTCATGCAATTTTCTTCAGGATGAAAACCTTTGGAATAGTAGCTGAAAATTGTTCTTTCCTTCTTATTATTCTTACCCTTAGGCTCAGAAGAGTTCTCTGAAGATTGTGTGGATCTCTCCTTCTTCGATTCAGGAAATTTACCCTTTCCTTTTTGCTTGTCTTTTCCACTGCTCTTTGGAGAATCATTAGTCGCAAGTGATTGGTTCTTGGAACACTTGATGGAACCCATTTTGACTAACTAATATTTCGCTTGAGTCAATGCTGCAATGAAATCATTCAATGGAGGCATTTTCCATGTTTCCTGAGTCAATTTAAATGCTTGAAAAGACGATACAAATATGGAATATTCAGGGCCTAATTTCGAGAGAATTGAAAGGATGAACTGATCTTCCTCTTTCTTGACTCCACATGCATTAAGTTCAATGAGGAGGGATTTTAACTTGGTGAATAATTCTTGCAATTTACTGAAATGAATTGGACTTAGGGATATGAGTTCATTCTCCAGTTGATGCACTCTCATTGCATCCTACTTACCGAATAGTCCTTCTAATGTGGTCCAGACCACATCGGGAGTAGTGGATCCACTGACATGAAAGAGGAGATCTTGGGAAATTGATATGAATATCATCCTAATTGCTTCATCTAATGTATTGAAATACTTGATCTTATCCGCTGCAACAATCGGTTCTTTCTCCGTTCCCATTGTTACCCTGTAAAGCCCTTTGCTTAGGAGGAGCAGAGAGATCTATGTATTCCATTTGAAGTAATTGAAAGGATTTAGAACGATTTTTTTGGGATGAGAGAGATGATACATTGCTTCTTTCTGCACCTCCTGATGATCTATACCTGCAAATAAAACTGTGTACAATCCACTAGATTCAGTCTAGCTCTGATACCATGTAGAATTCCTGCAGAAACCCCGATACATCTAGAATTCTAGTTAAATTGAACACATACAATTTGCTGATATTCAAGAGATGAGAGAAAGTTTTTTCTTCATAAACTAGAGAATTATATTAATAAAAAATGAATATACATGAGAAACCAACCTCAAAAAGAAGAGAGGAGGTGAATATATAGAATTTCCAAAATAGAAATTCTAGTCAAAAAAGATAGAAAAAGCTAAAATAGGTGTCATAGGCTAAGGGAGACCACATAGTTCGACCTAGACCACTAAAGACACATGTCACACACTAATTAATTCCCACAAGAGTCAAGTGGTGTACGTTATCTCACTTAATCTCACTTAACTGACAAGAGAAGCAGTTCCAACTCACTTAACTTACCCGAAATAACAGTTACTAATAATAGTAAAGGAAAAAATTATTAATTAAGGAATACATATCTCACTCAAAGAGGAGGTGTAGATTCCCCAATAATGGATGAGTTTTTTCATGGGGGAGTTATAATAAACCAAGAATAAATCAAGAAAATCAAGAAAATCAAGAACCGGGAGTTGAGTCTTGATCTAAAAATAACAGTTTTCCCTAAAATCTAGGGATGAGGCGCCCTTCTTCTCTATGTGGCCAAATTAGGTGAAATAAATTTTTATGGAAAGTATTCACCAAGATCTAGGAGTCTAATCTAGGTATAAACTAATGTAAGTTAGGGTTATGCTCCAACAATGAGCACACATTTTTGTATAGGATGTGCTTGGTTGATATTTTTCTCATGAATCTTTATTTCATTGTTGACATATATTTTGCTTCATGATGCTTGGTATAGCATGAGTTTGATGCGTGAATAGGTCCAAGGATCGTTATATGGTAGCACACTATTCATATCGTAGATAAGATAGGGGAGACATACCCATAGGGGGAGTCATTCTTCTTCCCATGATTCTAGGAGGAGATATTTATTAGATGCATACCTATAAAAGATCCATATATTTGAAGAAAGAGGATAGAGGAATAATTCTAGGAGGAATGATGGTCACAGGGGGAGTATGTTCGACGTATTTTCATTATTACATTAGAGTGATATCCCTTGTTCAAATGGGGAGAGATTGTTCAAAGGAAGATCAAAGGCACTCAGATAGAGGGAGCAGCCCCAAGAGAAAAATGGACCTTTTCCATTGATGTCAAAGGGGGAGTGATAGTCACATTGATGTGATTGATTATTATTGATTGGGAGAGATAGTCACATTTGGGAGAGATAGTCACATTAACTATTGATGTAGAGCATGCCTTATCTACATGTTGACATCAAAGGAGTTTTGGGAAAAAGAGCCCTACACTGTAGTCGGTGTGTCCAACAAGATCTTCACCTAATCCTCTGATAGCATTAACAATTTCATCAACTCTAAGAAGATAGGTTGCAATATCTTCCTTTTCATTCATCTTCAAATTTTCAAATTCTTCTCTATGTCGTTGAAGCTTGACCTGCTTAGCTTTTGGATCACCTTCGTATATACTCTTGAGTTTTTCCCATACCTCTTTAGAAGTGTTGCAGCCCATCACTTTTCTAGCAATGGTTGGTGCCAATGCTGCTAGAATAACATGTCTAGCTTTTGAATTACAACTCGTAAGCTTCTTCTCATTTGGATCAGTTGGAGCATTATTTGGGATTGCATAGCCATTTACAACTAAGTACCAAATTTCTACTCCAAAAGACGTTAGGTAAGTTTTCACTCTATCACTCCAATATGCATAATTGCTTCCATCAAATTTTTGAATCCCATTTGAAATGTGCTCATGGTCATCCATCTTTTCTCAGGATTTTGCTTCCAGTGGTTAAACTGTCCTGAAGGCAACCTGCTCTGATACCAATTGTTGATACTGAGAGGGGGTGAATCAGTATCAAGTACAATTTAAAACTTTTTTTTCAACTTATACTTAAACCATTCAATTATATCCAATGAGTAATGAACAATAGTACAAGAGTTACATCAATACACCACAATACACCATGCACAATATATGAGAAATAATCAATAGTTATTGGTCAAGGGAAGTAATGAATTCCAAAGGTAGCTACAACTTCCAAATATAAAAAGAGGGATAAACCTACAAGAGGAATATACAATCCTCCAATATAAAGAGATGGTTTACCACTCCATCCGTGCCCCTTCTTTCCACCCAAGAATATATGAGAGATAATAAAACTTTACATTAAATCATTACCATCAACCAACCATCACATAGATCCTGATAATGCTTCCTGAGACTTCTTCAACTTCTATAATTATTCAATTGTTGGAATACTTTGATCCTATAGATAATATTACTCAATGTATTCTCTGAAACTCCTCCAAGTTTCACTCCTTGAATCCTCCCCAAAAAGAAGTTATAGAAAGAATGGTAGACTTTATTCAATTTTGGTTTATTCAGGAGAGCAAACTTGTACAGACTGCCTCACGCTCAATATTTAACATCAGATTCTAAAACTTTCCCACAAGAAACTACAGTTCATACTATTTCCAATGAAATTAGTACCACTTCATTTGGATTCTCTATGAATTTATGATTGTTTTACCCGGAACACCTATTTATTGACTAGCTTCAGGACTGGTCAAAAACCCTATCTTTCATAGAGTGTATCTCCATAATTATAGTGAATCAACAGATGGATATTTTACCACAGGTACATTGATATGTCGTCTCAATATCATAGCAATTTCACCATTTGAATCATTTAGAAAAAATTTTATAGAGAAAATGGTAAGATGGCCTGAAAATAACATACCTTAGAACACATCACCAAAAGACTTCATCCTCCCTTGAAATCCGGCCTTCTTTACTTCTGATTTCCTCTAAAATTTGACTTGTGTATCAAATGAATGTATAATGATATTTATTTATACCATTTATGTCACTTCCTTTTAACATTAGGGTCGACCTGACACTTTTTATTTTGTAATTCTTTTCTTTAATTATTTTTAGGGCCTACATGTACTTCCTTCTTCAATTCACTTTGTCATCTTCAAAAATTCATTTTTCCTCAACCATGAGGATCCATGTGACATGCCACCTATTGATATTATGGTAGCTATGGGAGGTATTTACCTCCACATGTAAACTTGACAAGAATAGAAGACTCTGTGAAGCAAGAGAAACCCTAATGAGTTGGCTAATAACCCTAGAAGACTTGTCGGTGCAAGAAGATAATATGTATTAGGTTATTAGCCTCCAAGAGAAGAAGTCAACTAGAAGAATTAATATATACTGAATAGATAGGTACCCAAAAGGAGAATTAAGCCCCAGTAAGTCTGCCAGAACCACTATAAATACAAGGCGCCAATTTCTCATTTGACACATCTCAGCAATTACAGAGAGCCAGTTCTATGCAGTGCAATTGCAGTCTTGTTCATAGGTTTGGAGGAGAGATGCTAGTGCAATTGTTGTAGCTAGCAGTTATGTTTTGGATTGGAATTTCTCTTGGCTAGGGTTTGTACTATCTAATCAACTGTTGTTGGTGCACTATCCTTGGAGGAAGATGTGCTACACCTTGTTTGACTATCTAGCCTAGGGTTTTCTTTCAGAGTAATTCTTAGTCAAGGTTAAGGTGCTCGGAGGGTGGCTTCGGCCTATGGTTGGGTGAAAATAGTGATATTTTCAATGGTAAAACGAGCACAATATTCTATATTCTAACACCACCTACCACCGGAAACAACATGATGTATACTATCCATCCATGGGTTTTGTTCCTTCATGTACATTGTCCTTCATGTCCAAATATCTTCATCAATCATGCGGTCCAAAACCAATGACTAGGGTTGACATCAATGACAACAACCAATCTTCCAACATTGTTTACCTAAGACAAAGAAAACGAAATCTAAATTAGGCAATAATGAAATAAATAATTTAAAATACAAGTTACAAAATCTTCGATTCTGTAGTTGATCTAAATAAAAACAAAATCAAAATGAATTCATTTATTATCCAAAACAAAATCCAATCGTGAATCACAAGAAAACTATTTACCAATCAGAAATTTGAAAGAGAAACATCAGACAAATCTGGGTTTATAATAGCATTGAAACTGGTGGAGTTTTTCATAACCACATTTCCCGATCTCTTGAAACACTTGTTGGCTCTGCGTGAATTCGATCAAATGCAAGCTATGAGGTCATTGTTTTCCTTTTAAAGAAATAAGTTATGAGTGAGCACTTGATTCAACTGAGCCTTTAGGTAAGGGATGTCTTGATAGTATCTTTGGATCCAATCAAAACAACTTTCACAAAACACCGGTCATAGATTCGGAAATGGAGGATTTTGATCTATAGTAAGAGGTTCACCTTGTTCCATAATTCTTTTGAGATCATACTCAATACCCGAGAAACCTTCTTATTCCTTTAAAAAAGGAGGCAAATTGGATACGAAATTGTACTTGGGTGACCTAGTGCTAGTATCATCAGTAGAGATCCAATCTTCAAAATCAATAATAGGTATAGGATTTTCATGACTATGATGTTGATTCCTGATCATTCTGGAAAGAAGTCGACCATTTATTTTGTACTTGAAATCAATATCTGGAACCCTCTGTGTTTTATGTCTTCCCTGTTTCTTGGTTTTAATTTCATTTATATCAACCACATCTTGCCCAGGATTAGGAATAACAAGGACCTTGCTCTTCAATTTATCCAACACATCTTCTAAGGATTTTTTCGAAATGAAATCGCACCTCTGGTGTGTGCCTTTGGTTGATTTATGAAAATCAACATGGGTTTTGGTAATTGACACAGGGTCTTCTTGCAATTCAACATGAAGGTCTCGTAGAGAGGGAGTTGATTGGCAAGGGATGGTAGGATCGTCGAAACGCAAGGGTGAGTCAATTATTGTTTCAGGTGTGAGTGGAGAGAAACCATTCCTACCCACGAAATTGTGCTAGTTATCCCCAATCTTTGAAAATTGGAAAATGACCAAGATTTGAATCAGTCCATGATGAAAGAGGCTGGATTGTGCATTAAGGTTTTGCCTCTGGTAAAATCTATCCATTTTTTGAAGGTTTTTAAGAAGGTAGAACGACATGTTTAAACCAAACCCTAAGAAAACCATTAACAAATGAATATGAAACAGGAATACTAATGCATATCGTCTCTTGTAGGTGACAAAATTCTTGCTTATTATCAGTAAACCATGCCATCGAGGTTTAAACAAAACTATGGGTGTACCTTTGACATCGTAGCTTGAACTCTTGGAAACCATTAGCAAGTGCCAAGCGATACCTTCGAATTTGAGATTATTGAACCAGTGATATCCTTCTTGGGAAAATCTCGTGGCTTCTGCAATCAAATCATCATTGACTTCCAACTGTAAATCACCTATTTTGTCCCTAGTACCATCAAAGGTCTATGGAAATTTTTGAGAGTCTTCGAGGTTAAAACCCTCAAACGACTGTATGAATTTAAACCACCCAAAGATAGCGAGATCATCCACAACGTCATCGTGGGAGAGAAATTCTTGTGAGTCATTCAGCTCTATCCTTACCACAGGGGCCATGGACTCAGTCACGATAAACCAACAGGTGTAATGAAGAGGGGTCTGTGTTTGAAACCACCCGATATTAACGATAAATTCTTCATTTTTGGAGGTGACCTGATAACTAAGTCTTGGGGAGAATGCCACCATAACCACCACTCACGTTGTTGATTGAATGTTGAACCAGAGGACATGCATAATTGAAAACCACGTCCTCTATTGACAACCTAAACAAAAAAAGAAGCACCACCACCGAGGAAGTGAATGTGAGCTTAAGCCAATAGGACGAGGGAGTAATTGTTTCATAGCATGGATGAAAGTCCTGTACAACAATGATTAGAATGTGATATGACATTAGGGGAGAGCATTCATACTTCGAAGTTATATCAAAGTTTAGTTTCATAAGTGATCGTGGAGGTGGTAGGTGATAACCAAAACTCCTAATGAATAAAGCGATTAATGCAGACCCCAAAGGTGATCAACTCATAAACTAATGTTAAAGAAACAAATCACAAAACGATAAGCTCGATATCCTTTAAGGTTCGTAAGATCACTAGGCCTTTTTTAGTATTCATCCAATTTCACAAGGAGAAGCTTCAGGATCTGTATGATGTGTTTAGATCGATCTTTTTTCAATTTCATGCTTAAACAATCATGAAATTAAACAATAATAAACGAGAGACTTATTAAAAAAAATTAACTCAAAAACACACAACCAATCAAGCGATCTTTTGAAAATGAAAATCATAATTAAAGTCTTCGCAAACACAAAGAGGCAGCTATTAAAAAAATTTATTTCATTAAAACTATGCTTTAAATATCGATGAAAATGACATGAATATATGGATGCCAACAAGATGATGCCACACCTCTCCCTCAATATATGGTTTTTGTGCATGGCCCCTTTACTCCTTATGTGAGTCAAATTAGCAAGCAATCGTCAGCCTGCATCCATCAAAAAAACAATGTCAATGATACATAAAAAACATCATAATATAATCGATCATATGTCACATATGCATAAATTAAATGCCCAAACCAATACAATCCACTCCCTGACTCAATCTGGAGTCCAAGGAGGTCCAGTGATGCCATCGGCATCCTCAATTTGTCAAGTGTCCTGCACACTCAGGGGAAAATCGTCAATAGAATTTGTTAATACATAGATATCAAACAACATAAATCACAATCCATATACATCATCATAAGAATCCATAAGTGAAATAGATAATCATATACTATAACCGAATCACTTGCATGCAAGTGTCCTCAAATAATAAGTCAACATCATGTGCTTGCAAGAGCAAGATGTTACATTGATTTCCAGTGCGCATCAAAACTAGGACCAATGCACATTTGGAAACCTTTTAGGCCTAGCATGTGTTATCAAAACTCAGTCGGGAACACACTCCTTGTCTTCCTTCATGCATTCCCTTAGGTGTGCAAAAAAATTTGCAATGATCACGCACCACATTGTTTGTGCACACGTGTGAAATGAAGCCAAAACTTTGGATTCAAACAGGACCCTGCCACTATTACTTGGTTTGTCCTTGAGCCAATAGTTTCATGTGATAAAGGGTCATGGACATAGACTACATTGAGACTCCTAAAATCAACACATATTCAAATATCCCCAATTTTCTTGGGTTGTACCACCATAGGACTAATCTAATCATATTCCTCTACAGGCACAATGATCCCCACATCCAACATTTGATCTAATTCTTTGTGTAGCTTTTCCTTATACTTAGGATTTAATCGATAAGTTCTTCTTTTGATTGGTTTGGCATATATTTTGATTTGAATATTCATATATTCCAACAATCCTACAATTCCTTTGATCATTTCATAAAATCTTCGAGGAAACAAGAATGTCAACAAATTGAGTGGAAGAGAGAAAATGGTGAAGTATGAGGGAGTATATGAGAGTGATGAGGCAATGGGGAAAAATTACTAAGTATAGAATGAGAGCATGAAGAGAATTTAAGGGATAGGTGAAGGGAAAGGAGAGGAGAGGAGAACATGACACTTAGAAAAATTCTTCATATTTGTTTTTGTAATATCTCTATTGGACTTCTGAACAAAATTATGCATATGTTGGTCATACAGAATCAGATTCTAATTCCGTGAAATCCGTAGAGAAGATGATATTGAGGGATACACAATGAAATTATAATAGTTCAAAAATTTTCTTCTTTGATGTCAAATTTTTTATTATACCAGGAGTGGGAAAATATAAGTGACTGCATTTTTATCAACATATGGCTCCAACCGTGGGACAGTGCCCCCCTGTGGGTTGCTAATAACACCAGAATCTAAAGACTAGCTTCCTTATACAATGGGATATGGACTCATATTTGAAATGGATTCTTGAAATTATTCCTTCATGGAGTTATTTTCCATATAGTGACTTCCTTATTATTAGAAACTTGAACTGAAGAAGTAAATTATATACAAACAAGATCTACCTACCCTACCTTATTTGAAGGTAAGGGATACTTTCAAGTGTAGGTATATTTCCAATGGATCCACTCAAGCATCCAATCGATCTTTGGAATGAAATCCAAAGTTGTAGAACATATTGATACTTGTATCAATGAGTCAGGGGCACTCTCAACGCATATTGGAGAAAAATTGAGCCAGGTGTGTTGAGGATCCAATTGCATTTCTTCGCCAACAATGCTTTGGAACCATGATTCAATGAAATCAATTCTTGGTTGCTCAAGAATATTATTCTCTTTGATTGGATGAGAAATTTACAATCTTAGAATACATTCATCTTTCTCCTTATCTCCAACCACTTCCAAGGTTCTTGATTCATCAACAATGTCTTGAAAATATTATTCCTTCATGTAATGGAAATCTTGTTCATCATTCTTCTCAAGATTCATTTCTTTTGCCAATTCTTCTTGTTGCAAGTGCTCTTGTGACTTTTCATCCTCTGTTGCAAGGATGAAATATTCTTTTCCATTGGGTGGAGGCTCCTTGATTTCATTTTCAAATTTGTTCCTTGAAATATCTTCATATGGAGTATATAGAAGGATGAAATTTTCTTCTTTTAAATTGGAATTCTCATCTTCATTTCCAGCAATATGACTTGATTCATAAAATCCATCCAATATTTGATTGGATTCTTCTTCAAAATTAGTCATTTCATTCTCTTGCGTCCATTTGGGAGAGGGTGGGTGGGAAACAACATTGAAAGCATCAACAAAAACATATGAATGTGCTCTTGGGATGAAATTTTCTGCAAATGAATTTTCCAACACATCCCAACTGATAATGGTGTTAGGAAGCAATAAACCATACCATTGAAGAACATCCCCACATAGAGTTTGTAAAAATAATCGACATGTAACATTGTCTTCAGTGAGGTTGAAATCATGACATATACTTTTGAAATTAAACATGTTGTGCTTTGCATCTTCTAAATTATTCCCAAAGAATGTAGAAAAGTTTTCAATAGAAATATCAGGCATTTGAAAATCTACTTCTGGTAGATTTAAAGCGGTTCTATGAAATTGTCTCCTTCTTTGGACAATTCTTTGTTTTACTGAGTCTTGTAAACCCAATTATGGGCTTGATGAAGAAGGTAAATGAGCATCATGACATGAATGAAATTCTTCAGAGGAATCATAATATACATCTCCTTGAGATTTTTGAGTCTTTCTAATGGAGTTGTATTGGCAACCCCACAATATTTTCACCTTTTAAGGAGACAAATAATAATTTATGTAGCTACCTATTCTTTGTCATATAAATATTGCTATTTGAAAGTGACTTTTCAGTTGTAAGAGGTTGTTTCGATTGTTCCTATTTTATTTTTGTTTCCATTCTTTGTTCATGACTGAAAGCATGAATGAAGCATTGAAACTTATAATTTATTGCCATTGTATCTAAGGCTTATGAAGGGTAAATGTTTTTACAAATCTTGTAAGGAAGGTTGTTTTTCTTTGAAGATTATCTTATATCAATAAAACAATTGTTTTAAATTGCTCATGGATTATGAGATATATCTTGAGTATTTGAATGATACACCAAGAATTGATTGCCAATAGACTATGGTTTTGTTTCATTTATAATTCTTGGTAAATCATTTTTCATTTCAAATGGTCATTATTATTTGGTTTGTAAAGCACCTCCTCTCCTAACCTTAGAAAATCAACACCACCCTTTATACAATGATGAGATTCAAACACACCTGGTCATGTTCTATACTATGTTTGAGGTGGCAGTTTGAATCGACAGGTTCATCATTCCAAGTTAAAGTCTCGGGTTTCATTCTGTACTCCTAGCATTCATTGCAAAAAATGCCCGATTTTCATATGAAACCCCTTATGCTCTTATTTGGTCGTGCTAGGGTAATGGTGAGTTTTATTCCTTTGGTTTTTACTCTTGTTTCCTCTATTTTTGAAACCCTTCATACTCACAGGGGATTTTTTCTGCCTTTGTGACTCCTTGTCCGAACCATTATGGCCCGTGTCATCCATGTCGAACCAAATGGCCCCCAAACCTTGCTTTTGTATGACGATGCAAGTGAAGACCTTAAGAGTCAGGGTTGGGTTGAGTTTCTCAAGAAATTCCAAGGTTACAAATTGCAAGCAGCTCAGGAGTTCACCCTCTCTTTCGATGGATGTCGAGCCAAAGTAGGCGATGTTCAAATAGAAATCATCAAGGAATTTTTGAGCGAGGCAACGGGTATTCCCCTTACCGGGAAAAAATGGTTTAAGAATTCTGAGATGGATGAGGTGCCGTGGGGTTTATTCTTCACCTCCCGAAAAATTCAATGTTGCGACAAAGGTATGCCAATTTCTCTATTGAAAGATAGATGGCATGGGTTACTGGCCGTGCTAAGGAAATTTCTTACTTGTGAAGGACACTACAGGCTTATTTTCCTTTACCACATAAGATTGTTAATGCACTTCATCGGTTTTCGGTTAAACATGCCATTTTATTTATTGAGGAGTTTATACAAAATGGCTAAGAGATATAAAATATATAGTTTGAATTCCAGTTTATTCCACCATGGGTTAATTAGGTTGTTGTTAGTACATCATTTGAAACTACAGGGTGATGATTGGGATACTTTCCTAACCCACAACACCTTCGTTACTTTAAAACCTGTAGAGGTTCCTATGGTTGATAATCCTATGATGGAAAGGCCCCTTGTTCCTTCCAGGGATAGACCAGTTTCTGTATGCAAAGAAACCTGTGATAAGGCTACGCTCGATGAGCCTATGTTTGAGCAACGGGATGCTAACTCTAAAGTAATTAAATCTCTTGAGCCTAAGCAGTATGTTTTCCCTAATACCATTGTAAAGACTATAAATAAGCATCCGCGCAAACTGTTAAAGAACAATTCGGACATAGGGTTTTATAACACAAGATCTGGGAGATTAATCTCAAGGAGATTATGAAACAAATCAAAATCTCATGTGAGCTCGATCAAAGAAATCGAGGTCCATGGGAGCTCTAATTCTGAGATCGAAAAATTTCTGGCAGAGGAGGACCCTAGTTACTCTAAACTGGATCTTAGCCAGACTTACAATTTTGTAGATAATCTACCACCATGCCTGAAACATAACGAAGATTTTCCAGGGATCAAACTCAGTCGAAAATCCATAGTGGATAGTGGTAGCATTTTGACACATAGTCATGTGTTTCCTCAACCAACTGTTACAGATCCACAGTGTGAAGTGTGTCTGCATTGGATAGGCAGATATTACACAGATGTCCCGATCCTTCAGGAAAAGATCAATACCCTCACAGCTCAGATTGACTCATTAACAAGTGAAAAATATTTACTCAAAATCAATGCACAAAGGCAAGGAAAACGCTTAAAAAGAACTAGAAATGTCATAATAAAAAATGTTGGGTGTGTCAAAGCAGTGATCAACTCTGAGATTTTATGAGTCGAATTTAGTATTCAGTTGAAAGGATATCATGTATCTTGTGGTGATCTCAAAAGATGGAGTATTTATGGGCTTAGTTAATTAGACATTTCTTTTGGCTCATTTTGTATAACAGAAACAAACCTTTTATAATTTTGGGAGATACAGTTTGATATTGAGTGGTTTTATCACCCTCCATTTTTTGTAACTAGTAAATCATCTTCGGATTTGATCCTATCTTAGAAGATAGGATGCTTAGTTTGCTTGAACTCTTTAAATACACAATATTTTGTAATATAAGACATCTTTGCTGGGAATAAGAGATGGACGGGTGACTCCATAACTTAATGAAGTAACATTTTACACACTTTGGCTTTAGTCTTTTGTTTATAATGTTATCATTTATGTTTTGTTAAATCCTGGTACATATATAGATCTGATATCTTTAGATCAAATGATCTGTGGTGTGCAAGATATTATATTATACCATCTGCAATTTACTTCTCAAGATATAAATGTTGTGATCATGTTTTCAGTTAAAACGTCAGGGTTTATCTTTCAATTTTGATTGAAAAACAAAATGTACATATTAATTTCATATTTATCTTACAGTAATTATGTATAATCATGAGATTATAGGTTTATGTTGGTGTCTCTTCTTCAGTTATTAACACCCAAACTACCAACACATTGTTTTGAATTTATTTAGAACAGTCTTCAGGTTCATTGCAGGTTTCCCTCTTGGACATGGTAGTTGGATTTTCTCTAATCATGAAGATGCTTGGATACACATCATTAATTCACTAACAGGTTAGCTCATTTACATTTTTTTGTCATTTGTTTATCAAACTCCAATGTATGTTTCTGCTTTTAAATATCCATATGTTTATGTTTCATAATATTTTTCATGTTAATTTAGATTTATAAAGGAAAAACACAAAAAACATTTTTATGTGCTTTCTTTATCTGCTTTTTCAAAGCAATCATTTTTTCACATTGAGTTTAGTAAGTTTATTTATTTTTTAACGGAAACGAGTATGGGATTTTATTTATAGTAAGGCAGAGGGGGCTGCCAAACCCGTACATATTCGATCAGAGCTACCACTCTGTAGTTCATTCTCCAGCCAGATGACTGTGCTAAATACAAACTTTTAAAACTAGTAGAGACATACATTCAAAATTCTGGTCTGGGTTTTAGCTAACTGAGAATGGAGCTGCATGCTTAACGCTTTCCTCTTTTGCCAGTGCTCGTGGTCGCTTCAGCAGAGGCTTCAGCGATCTTGCTGAAAGCGTTGGTTAGAGCCTCCACCTTCTGCTCCAAATCGCTGAGTCGTTGCCCTAGATTGCCCATGAGGTTAGCGGAATCCTTCAGACCAGCGTGCAACTCATCCGTGAGCTCGTCTTTGAGGTCCTCCATTTCCATCTTCAGATTGTCCCACTTCATCTGATTGGTGTAGGCTCGAATGCTCTCCAGCTCGCCCCTGACCCATTCTAATCGCTCCTTAGGCGTGAGGGGGGTTTGGCCTTTCGGGTCCATGTCTGAAAAACGCAGAGCTAAAATGCCTTTGCTTCCTATTACCAGCGAGCTTGGCTTCTTGTTTGA